>JAAGNO010016634.1:0-13815 GCA_033439905.1 Ceryle rudis | reverse complement strand
CCTTTATTATCCTAGCCTTTTCAACTACAGATCTCATGGATTCCGTGTCAGGGCTCCAGTGGCGCAATCGGTTAGCGCGCGGTACTTATACAGCAGTACAAAGCCGAGCAATGCCGAGGTTGTGAGTTCGAGCCTCACCTGGAGCACACAGCTTTTTGGGAGGGAGACAGTGGTTTTTTGTGACTCTGCCGTGCTCGGGAAAAAGAACGAGCAAAGCTCACAGAAAAATTATGCGGGCATGGCGGTCTGTGCCCGCCGAGCTGCTATGGGGTGACGGTTCGCTGGAGCTCCTGGTAACAAGCGACTGGTGGCAGTGGTCACACCAGCACACAGAGAGAGCCCTGGCAGGGCGATTGTTATTGCCCAAGTTTGTATGTGTTTGTTTGGTGAAGGATACGCACTAGCATAGCAATCTAAGTTGCAGTGTGTTCAGAGGAGCTTCTCAGTGTGGATATAAAGAACGTTTTCCTGGTAAGAGCTGCTCGTGTGAAGTTGCAGGAATAAAGATTATTTTAGACCATGTTGTTTCATACCGAGTGCAATTAAATATTGACTTGTGCAGTCACTGCAGCAGAAGAGTAACAAAATCTTCCCCCTTACTTGGCCTCCTTCAGCAGTGACAGTCTGTAACTGCCCATGACCTTGGTAATGCTTTACAAATGTGTGGGCTGTAGTGAGAAGGGAAATAATTCAAATAATTTCAGATTTCTTTTCACAACTTGAGAGGTGGCAGGGCTACTGGAAAAAGGGCAGCTTCCTCGAAGAGAAGGTTGGGGGACATTGACATGTTTAAGCTTAGATCTTGTGAACCAACAATATCAAGTCTGCTACTCTTACAGTGAACTTTATATCAACAAGTTTAGCGAGACCTTCAAGATCATGCAGCCAGAGGTGCCTTTATTGACCAAATCAGCCCATTGGTGTCTACTGTGGGCGTTAACTCCCCGAAGTGCCACTTTTAAGGTTTTTAATTACCACTACTTCCCTATTCCAGTTACAGCATCATCCCCTCTGAATTCTGCATTAACTTCATTGATATGTGTGGGCATATCTGAGGCGTGCACAGTATCAACATAAGGAATTCTAAATCAACAAGAGGGAGCTGTAATATATCAAAAGGTAAAAAATTCATCCTTTGCTTGCAGTGAGTCTCATATTTTCTCCTTCATGCAGGAGTGCCATGTCTCAGTGCTGAGGAGTACAGACAGTATGGAGGATATATTTACAGAGGTACTGGAAATACTGAAAAATTAAAATGCTGCTTTTGTGTAACTGGGAAAAAGGACTCCACTCCCTGGACAGAGACCACTTTTTTCAGAAACTGAGTGAGGACTCCAGTACTGCTTCCTCCTCCCTGTCCGCCTTCTGCTGTCTCCAGGCACAGGCGGTGGTTCCTGCACTTTCTCACTAAGGAAGAGCCACTAGTTTTGCATTTGGGTTCTTGCTTTGGTGCAATTTTTAACAAATATGAGGTGCACGAAGCTGATGTTGTTTGTTGCATTCACAAGTATTTTTGCAGCTTGCTTCTGAGGTGGCAGAGAGTGGCCAGGACAAACGGTAAGAGCTGCACAGTGCTGTGGCCTCCTTCATCCCCTTGGTCCTATCTTGGCTTTTACTGTCACTCCAAGATGATTTTTGCCTTGCTTCCAAAAAAAAGAAAAGGCCAGAACTGCCATGTGAGGCAACACTTACTTGCATTTCTGCAGCAGAGGCCTTACCTCCTGATTGACTCCTATGCCTGAAACCTGAGGGAAACATGTTCTGCTTCTGGGGATTTCACACTGAAAACCACGCTAAATTAGGACAGTTTATGGGAAATTATTCAAAATCCCTGTACAATGAAAGGATATTATTTATCTAATGGGTAGTTACTAAATAAAATGAGCTGCTGCATGAGGGCTTCCTGACAGAGGCAGGACTCTGAAATAACCCCACTGTACAGCTCATGGCCTGGCTGTGGGCACCTGGGCAGTGGCAGTGCTGGGGCCTCCTCCTGCCTCAGCCCGGCCCTATGGAGGTGCTGCTGTGGAGCTGTTGAAGCCTTGCAGAGCCTGAGGCGGAAGGGTGTCATGCTGGAGCTGAGGTTACTGAGTCTCTTACTTCCTTCACTAGGGGGCTGCTATGGGGAGGAGGTGAACCTGGGTGTCCTTGGGGGAGCTTCTGTGCCTGAGGTTTGGGCTTTGGCAGGGTTTCTCCAGGGTATGTGAGCAGACTGACTTTGTGTGATGCTGAGCTGGTGCTACCATGGTGTTGCTGTTGTGGCCTCACTGTCTCTGATGAGGTGATGTCTGGAGTGCCCCTTGCTGTCAGTTGCATTTGCAACTTTTTCCTGAAAATGAGGTGTCTTACAAATATATGAAAAGAAAGTATATGGCTTTTTTCTTACACTGTTTTTTTGTTGTTGGACTTTATGGTCCTGACTTCTTGTTTAATGTGCTAATGATATTTGGCAGTGTCTTTTATATGTGTATATATATGCCTATATATTTATATATCTAAAAACATGAAGCACCCTTGCACAAGCAGGCTGGGACATCAGGCTTATGGAGGAGATCGAGACACTGAAGTCACTTCTCAAATGTCTGAATACAGGTCTATCAAGAAAGACATGTAGGAATCCCAGAATTAAAGGTACCTGTGACTACTAGAAGGCCTTGTGTGTGTGCATATATATATATATAAGGGGCCGAGGGGAGACCTTATTTCTCTCTACAACTACCTGAAAGGAGTGTTTAGTCAGGCAGGTGCCAGTCTCTTACAATTAACAAGTGATATGACAAGGGGAAATGTCCTAAAGTTGTGCTAGGGGAGATTTAGGTTGGATATTAGAAAAAATTCTTCACCAAAAAGGTTGTCAAGTGCTGGAACAGACTTCCCAGGGAGTGGTGGAGTCACCGTCCCTGAAGGTATTTAAAAGATGTGTTAGACATGATGTTTAGTGATGGACCTGGCAGTGCTGGGTTAACAGTTGGACCCAATGATCTTAAAGGTCTTTTCAAACCTATATAATTCTATGAGTGCATATGTGTGTGTACAGATAACTACACCATTATGGGGTAGCTCCTCATGTCTATGTTGTGAGTGCTGTCTTTTCTAAATCTTTATTGTATGCAGGTGATGTAATTAGGAAACACCTGTGTGTGAGTGATGCAAAGCGCCAGCTGTACTAATGTGACCTAGAGAGAGGTAATTCCTGCTTCCACCTCCTGCCTCTTGCCCAAATAACAACATAGTTCACCTGTGCCTTGTTTTCCTTTGAAAACCAACTGCCAGAGGTTGCTCTCCTCCCTTCGAGTCCCTTCCTGGCATTCACCACTGTGCTTTCAGGCGGTGGCTAGGAGAACTCTGGTCTTAGCCTAGGGGTTGCTGTCAGCTGGTGAGGGGCTTCAACAGGCCATAGCTGCTTCTGGAAGTGCACTTGGGAGGAAAAGTTTTGCCATGGTGAGTCTTCCACAATACCCGGTTTATCTAAGGACCTGCTCTTCTAGCTTTGTTCTTTATTTCTGTATTAATTTGCTTGGTGTGGATGGCCTGCTTGCAGGCCTGTATCTCCCCAATTCCTCTGAAATCCTTCTAGGGTCATTTAAAAAAAAGTCCTTTTTAAAATTTGTGTTGCTTTTCATTTAATATTGAGTATGGCCTACGTGTACTCTACAACTTTATTCTGGCTGCTCTGAGTTCCCATTAATCATGGAAAGAAAGAGGGCTTGCTCGTAGACAGAGAGAAACTTTACATGAGTGTTGCTTATTGCAGGAAGGAGAATTTATGCAGATCTAGCTGTTGCCTAATTTTGGGGACTTAGCAGTAATCAGTTAGGAAGCAGGCTTTGGGTTTAGCCCAAACACAGATCTTGCTCAAACACAGAATCCCACTAGAATGTGCGATGCAGGATCTAGGAGAAGGAAAGGCAAGTTCATGCAGGATAGCTCTTCTAAAAGAGACAACTTTTGTTTCTGGCATGTTAACACATTTTTGCTGTTTGTGAGGCTCTAAGTGTTTATACTTAACTTGTTTCTTTGAATGTATCTGCCAATGAACTGCCATCATATTGAGGGCTGTGTATCCTAACAAGTGCCCATAAAGGCCTATAATAAAGACTTGGCCCACCTAATTGTTTTGAAAGCAAAGTAGTAAATATTTCCAGTTTTAACTTTACAAGTCGTAAATAACTGGTAAGAGTCTGCTCTTCATAACGGTTCCAATAGATGGCACTGTGGTCCCACAAAGCGAAAAAGAAAAAGCAAAGCATTTCCAGACATCCTAAAAATAGAAACCACTTGCCAAATTCTCCGTTGTGTACAAATGAGAACAATACGCAAAAATTCCAAGGGTTGCTTAGAAAACAGAGTCCACTAGAGGTATAGATGCTTTAGTTTTCTGGTTTGGGTTCTCCTCCCCCTCTCGTCTCCTGTATGTAACATCTTGAGGACTTTTCTGAAATGAAAATCTGTTGATTAGTTGTATTCAAAGTAACAGAGGTGTTTGGGGTGTATCATGCTTTTTAAGTCTGTATGAATTCAGTACTGTGTCAAAGTGCCAGCATAGCAGGCCAGGCTTAGAATCTCTTGAACAAATTTTTTGAAGAATAGCTGGTGTTAGAAGCTTTTGTGCAGTGCTGCATAAAGTCCAGGTGGCTGCCTCCCACTTGAGGGTGCCCATGCTATGGAGGTATGTGGCTTAGAAGCAGCAGCTGTGAACAAAATGTAGGTGCTTGCAGGCCATAGGGAAAGGACTTGTTTAAAACAAATAAATATGCTGCTTTTGTGAGGAGAAAGATAAGGTAAGGCTGGGGAGAGGGGAAAGGAAAAAAAAAAAAAAACCTCAGATGGTTGCATAGGAAGCTTCTTTTCTTTGTGAAGAGAAGAGCTGAAAGATGAAGGGGATAGTTGGGATGATACAGGCTGATAAAAGGAGAAGTGAGAACTCGAAAGATCACTAGAAAAGCAATCTCAAAAAGAGAAAGAATTCATGAATTGGTCTCTGAAACTGGGGAAGGGGATGTTAAAAGTAACATTGAACAAAAGAGAAAAGGTAGGGAGACAAAGAATAGGAGAAGGGAACAGAGTGGGTAAAAGAACATAGGTAAGGAAACTTTTTTTTTTTAAAAAAAAAAAGTACATCGGTTTGTCTGGCTATAGCTATTATGAATGTGCTGCCTAGGGCAGTGAAAAATAAATGAGTAACTGTTAGCCAGTCGAGCCAACCTAAGATGGAGTTGCTGTGGAAAGCAGATCAGTCTGTACATTTTGCTTGAGCAAAGAGTGATCTCAAGAGGCAGGTTTTTCTTCTTTGTGTTTTCAGTGGTTACTTTAGTGTGGCAATGTAAGAGACCCCTTGGTCTCTCTAGGGATTGAAGCTGGTATTGGGAGGGCTAGAAAGCTCAGATTTCTGGTTAGGGAAAGGAAGGAAATGGACAATCAGTGGTGGATTTTTTTTCCCCATTTAATTTTCTTGCTTATGCTGAGTTTGCTGTGTTAGGCTCTGCTTTTGAGGTGGAAAAAGACTCTTGGTTTCTTCAAATAGTTTTGGTGCAGCCTAAATATTTGAAACCTTGGAAAAGTCTCAAAATACAGCAAAACAAACTAAACCAGACCCAGAGAAAGAACAAGCTGGGGAAGTGGCTGAAATGGCAGGGGAGAGTCAGGGTATCTGTAATTAAAACTTCTGGAGGAGGGATGCTTCCTTGAAGGAGGCAGTTAGGCCTATACTGCCTGCTTTAGTTGAGAGAACTTTATACACAGGATAGCAGGTTTATGGTAGTGCTAAGAAATACTTTTAGAAATTTTACTATTCAGGTATACATACAAAGATTGCAGAGGAAGATAAAGCAACAATTTTTAAACATTTGTGTTCTGAGAAGATTGTATATAATTCTTAAGAGGCAATAGTGCCACAGGTCACATGGCTATATCATGTGACTTAGATGGTTTTATGAAGAGAGGCTGTCAAATTAATTGTAAACTTGAACATCCAAAATTATTTCCAAGGTGTAAGTGTCAGTTGACTTCACTGCTTGCATTTATTTTCCATGTATCTTACCAAATGGGGGTGAGAGTTGGCTAACTATGCATCTTAATTTTAAGCATAATTTACATGCTATTTAAAGGTAGAGTTTAAAGAAGGATATACATCTGTCTTTAAGAAAAGACACATCAGACTTGTGCCAGCATGTATGAAGGCCATTTAATGTTAAAAACCTGTTAGTAATGCAAGTTTATGTAGCTTTGTTAGGGAGCTCCATGTTAGGAAATGGCTCTGTTGTTTCTGCAAAACCCTCATACATTGTGGCAGCAAGCTGAAAATGTCTTGGAAGTGAAAATATGCCCATCTCACTTAGGGTTTAGGAGAGTTTTATAAGAAATTGGTGTTGGATTTGAGGGTGCTTTTAGCCCTGGAGAGTGAGGGATGTCCATATTAGAGAGCCCAGATCCAGGGTTGGGGAGTTACTCTTTTGCATGCTCTGAGCTGCTTTGCCTCTGTCTTCACTGATCTTGCTTCTTCCCCCCCTTCCCCCTCATGGAGGCCTCTGCCTAACAACGGATAGAGGGCTGCCTTGAAGCTGACACCATTTTAGGGAAGGCATGAAGCATTCATTCAGATGCTTCCTTCCCCACCTGCATTTCCCTATATTCCTAACTGCCCCCTGAAGGTCTGAACTTGTCTCCAACTTTGGTCAAGTGTTTTAAAGGTTTCCCACTGTAGTGTGAGGTCCATGCCAGTTGCCTTGCCTCAGTGCAGCTGTGAACGTGTTCCTGTAAATCCCTGTGGACTGGCAGGAGGTGCTGTGCTTCCTGGGGTGACTCAGGAGGAGCTGTGTGGACATGTATGGTTGTAGGGTGGTAGCAGCTTGGGCCAAGCCCTTTATTAGATCCAGCCCTAACACCTCAGGAGTACTTGTGTTCTTGAGACTTGCAAAGTCTGTTAAGCTTAGTGACTGTGTCCCATTGAAAACAATGCCAGTAAAAAAATGCCTACATTCAGAGCTATTGAGATTTATAGGTGCTTGCATATATATTTAGGACCCTCATAGCTTTGAATATTTGTCTGCTAATAATGAATTGTTTTCAAGGCCTGTAGCAGCCTGCATCTGTTTAAAATACTGCTGTGACTGATAAGTGTATCTGATTGTGTCTGTTATTCTTATTTAGCTATTCTGCTCCTGCAGTGTAACCTAGCCAAAAAAATACTTACTGCTATTTATTATGATGAAGGAAACAATTGATGTAGCCATTTTGTTATTTCATAAGTTCTTAACATATAGTATCTTTGAAAATCCATCTTTTTCTAGAGTCGGAGACTTGTGTTTCATTGAGGGTACTAGGAGCGCTATGCTTTGTCTTTGTGTTTGAAGGCAAACTTCTTAATAGAGAGTTAGGATACTTGCCCCATCGTCTTTAGGTTTCTAATAGCTGTAGCCCTTTGACAGGATTCTTACAACAATTGGGTCAAATTTTCCGAGTTGTTTAGGGATGCCTGCCTGATGTTGATGTTTGCCTGCTTCTAAGCATCTGGATGTTGTAAAGGATATCTAGCAAACAGACATCTTATTGTAAATGTTAATGTATTTGAAGTATTACTGCAGGAGTAGCCATCTAAATACCTCTGAAAGTAAAATCCAAACTGTTAAGGAATCAAGATTGGGGTGACTTTTTGAAATGTAGTATTAATGTATAATATAAATGGGTGCATTTTCACTGATGTCAGTGAATTTCCTTCATGTTCCATAAGAGAATAAAGATTGGCCCAAAGTAATGGGAAGCTTATGTCTGGCTGCAAGGAAACCAGGAAATTCATGGGGCTTTAAAGTATGACCCACTGCAGTATTCAGTATGTGTGATTTTTGGCATGATTTAGCAGTAAATACTAGTTGAAAACAGAAGCACAAATTATAGGGTAAATAGTTCAGGCCAAAGAGAGGCCTCCTGCTTATGCATACATAGTAAAGGAAATGGAAGTAGAACCACAAAATACAATTGCTGGGAAGAACAGTAACAGTTTGAAACATTCACTGCTAAAACTGTGGAAACAGTCCTCCTGGATGACACCTGAAATCAGAAGGGCATAATCATCTTCTTTGTATGTGTGTGTGCTGACCAGCAAATCGTGGAGAAGACTGCCGTGCTTGACAGGCACCATTTTGGAGGGTACTTTCTGTTCTGTGGCTATTGGGTTGGAGGATATAATCGGTGTAATGCTCCTTTGATAGATTATCTAATAAATATCTGTGACTTGACTTGAGAACTTTTTTTCTTTTTCCTTTTTTTTTTTTTTTTTTTTTGTGTGTGTGTGTGTGTGTGGTCATTGGGCTAGGTGCATCATGCTCTGGAAGAAGAGAACTTCCTTATAATAAATTGTTACTACTGTCTTTCCCTTTGCATTATATTTAATATTTAAATAGACAGCTTTGGCTGCTGACATAAGGCAGTGCTTGTTTTCTACTCTATGCCTACAGAGCCACCTAAGCAATGTTCTTAACTGTCATTTGATATGGTAACTTTTACCATTTCGCAAAAACTAGAACCAAAGTAGTCCTAACAGATGTATCTTGCTAATACTGTGGCTGAGTGATCTGGGTTCTGCTCCTTCATTTGGAATGAGGATGACCTTCAGAAGTCAATGAGGACCTTCCACAAGTGAAGTACAAACTAAGGCAAATGGTAAAATGAACCATTATCACAGTAAATTCTCTAGCTTGGGCATCTTTTAGTTGCACTCTCAGAGCTTAGGATGCCTTTGCTTAATGTGTAGCAGGTTTTTCGTGAAGGAAAAGGGTGTTACTGGTGTATGACCTCTGTAGAGTCAGGAGTTGAGGAGGACAGCTAGAAGCATTGATCAGGTATGACCCATGGTGAGCTGTTGCTTTGAGATTGTGTACTTGTGCAGCGTGATAATTAGAAAACTACAATTTCTTTGTCTCCAGTGAATGCTGCTTTGAAATACAAGTTGAATGATATTTAATTTTTTTTATATGGAATATTTCTACTTATTAAGTTGCTTGTTTGCTCTGGAAGCTAATCTATGGGATAATGGGGTGAAAATTCCTGTAGCTTACTCCATTAAATGGCTGCTGGACAATATCAGAAGGTGGGGTTTAGAGGTCAGTTTGGAAAGTAACTTAGACCAGAAGTTTCTAATAACAATTGTGGTTTGGATACAGTTGAAATAAATTCAGTTTTACTTGTATTGGCTAAGTAATAATCTTAGAGTAGATGTGAACAATACATGTTGGAGACATAGCCTGAAAGAAAATTATAACTGATACAGACAAACTGGGTTAAAAAACTGGTAGTGATTACAAGCTATGAAAGTGCTGGTCTTAGCTGTCGCACTCAATAAACAAACCTGAAGGGGTATTAGCAGCATTAGTACTAGCAGCATTTGGCCATCTGGCTTGGCTTCTGTGGGAGGTTTAAAAAGAAAGAAAAAATACCACTGTTAGTGGAACTATATCCATTGAAATCATATGAGATCTTGGCCCTGCCTTTTAATGTTTCAGTTCCTTGTGTGATGTACATTCTGCAGTTGGATCTCATGTGATCATTTCATTTGTTTGGCCAATGGTCCATGAAGTCCTAGTCAGTGGTCAGTTTAAGTTACCATGCGTCAGTCTAACCATGCTGGTAGTCTGCAAGGAACCTTGAGATAACTTCAGAGTTATGGACCTTTGTCCTGTAGCACTGGTGGCTGTAACTTTAAGCTGGTGTGGCCAGGCGAAACAACCAAAAAACCCCAAACCAAACAAAAGCCCCAAATAAACAAAACAAAAACATGCAAAAAAACCCCACAAACCCACCCAAAACCAAACACACACCACACCAAAAAGCCCCAGCCCAAACAAAAAAAACGCTCCAAACTGTTTCTGTATCTTGTATAATCAAATTTGTCTTTACTATTTCCTTGGCTTGGAATTGTGAACATGAGTGGTGACGTGGCAAAATTGCTTCTTGTTCATTCTTTACGGAGTGTGTATTTATGAGCTACTGAGTAAATGAGCCTTTGCTGTAGCTTAGTGTCACTCTCTGACGGTGCTTCCCACACGTTCTGTTTGTGTCTTGTTTTACTGATGAACTCTTTTTATCTTGTGTCTGTGTAAAACAGTGTAACGTTCACAAATTATCAACCTAACATGTAAAATGTCAGTTTATTACTTCTTTTTCAACTGATATATTTTTTCCTAAAATTTGGCTTTCTTAATCCTGTAAGAAAATTAATCAAAGGATGGGTGATTTTTTTACCTTTTTGTGCTACTGCTAGAAATAAAACTGCTTAGAAATACATAGTTGATAGTATATCTTGGTATGTGATTCGTACCATAATCAAACTGACAGACATCAGTGGAACACTTAGGAGTTTATGCTTAAAATTAAGTCCAGTAAAATGCTCCTGGAATCTCCTGGTAATTTCCTTTTATCAATGTAAGTGATGTAGCATGAATCCATCATCATTACTGTCGAACTGCACCAAACTAGATGATAATGATTGAGTCTGAATTTTTCCTTTTTTTAAAAAAAAAAAGAAGAGTGATGGTAACAAAGAGGCAGGCTGTGTAGCATTCATCATTGGATGAGTTTGTTCATCCTCCAATATATAACAGAGACCTATTTCTTCTGTTCATTGTTCCCCATTTAGATTGCTTACAATCTGTTCAAAGTGATCATCAACTACTATTCTAATACAATAGTGTTATATTATAATTCTGTTCTTGTTTACTTCAGTGACAAACATAGGCAAATCAGGCTCATACAAGCAGCTGTATATTTTAAAGCCGTGCATGACTAAACTTGGTGTTGTGGCTCACAACATTTATTTGTTTACACTGGTAAAAACTGAGGTGCCTGTTCATTCAGATAAGCCAAGCTATTTCAGATTTATACAGGTGAAATGGGAACAAAAATTTCTGGTGTGTGCTTGAAGTGTTGTAGTAGGATAAACTCTTTAGTCTCATTTATCTGAAAAGTGCCAATCAAACAGTACAGGACGGGGCATGAATGTTAGACTGCTCCATGTGTATGGTTGTGCAAAACAGACCAGTCTACCTGAGAGCCCTGTACAGATACCTAAGTTTAGTTACCGCATCTAATCTAGGTCACGATGAAAATGACATTGTAGTGTTGTACTTTCACATGAGCTCAATTCCCGCTTGTCCCTCCCCCCCCCCCAAGCAGCTTTTGCTAGGTGAACAACTTCATTTTGGCCCATGGATGAAAAATATCGTCTCTTGGCAAATTGGATATGAATTTTTGTCAATGGCAACAGGCATATCACTTAAAAGCGAGGACAACTTGTTAGTCCATGACTTGACATGGGAGATTAGGAGTCCATATTTTTAATGGATTTTGAAGTTTTCCAACAAGTCTGCCGCCCTCGCATGCAGCCCTGATAACTGGAACACCATCCCAAACTGCTGGAAGGGAGGATGTCCACCCTGATGTGCAGATTTCCTTTGTGCATAGCCAAAGGAACCTGCAGGCTTGGATATCCTATTCCAGAGTTGTCATTATGCATAAAACGTTATTTTTGGGACCTGCTGCTGACAGAGGGAACCTTCTGCAAGGCTACGGTGCTGCATTGTACTCAACACATGGAAATGTAGGTTATTAAGTGTTGGGCAGCCGTCCCATTAGAGGGAAGTAGAGCTACTGTACTTCACTACAGTTGATCTTGTATCTGTATGCTTGTTCCAAAAATATTTGTTACTTTTTCTCAAATAGGTCTAAATAACTTTCACATTTCAAAAGCCTGTAACTGAATCTTTGGAAAGAATGATTAGACTATTAAGACAACCAATTTTCAGCAGATGGCAGCATTGTACTCTGTAACTTCATTTTTCCAGCAATGATTTTGCAACTCTTTACTAGTCAGGCTGGTAGGAGGCTGCCAACGAAGAAGTAATCCAAAACCACTTCTAAAATGTTTTGAAATACAGGTCTTAGTAGATTATGATAATTGGTTATTGTTTCAGACTTGGGGCTTTCATAAGGAAAATAGCACTGTGCTGCATAAGAAAATGTTATACTAAAAAGCAATGTGAGTACCCCTAAATCTTTTCTGTTAACTCTGTAAGTAATTGTTTTGAGACAGAGGAAGGCTGTTTGATAAAAGTATCCTTATTTGTAAAAACGTTAGCAAATTGCTTAGATGCAAGAGTTCAAACTGGAACCGTGTGTGTAGAGCTGCAAGTGACGTCCTGCATATTATACCTTTAGGATTACAACACTCCTCCGTTCCTTCTTTAGAAAAAAAAATATACCGAGTTCCCTAGTCCTTTTTGTGCTATACCTTTTAACATGCAATCTGTTCATAAATAGGCTGATATACAAGTGGACATACTCTCTTTAAAAGTTATCAACTCTTTGACAACGTTCAAAGGTTCAGTTGAAATCGTTAATTTTTGTCTGTGACAACACAATTAAGAATATTGCATTGTATACAAAGCATATTTTTGATTGGACATTCAATCTGGTCAATTACAGCAAGACTGGGGAAATTCTCCCTGCCTACCAGGATTCATAGAAATTCCAGTAAGAGATTGGAAGAAAACTGTTTCTTCTACGAAAGGAAAGGGCAGAGTTTAGAGAAGACCCTTCTAGTTCCAGATAAAAATCTGTCTGTGATGTACTACTATATACATAATGCTACACTGTAAGATTTTGTGTGTATTCTTTTAGGGAGAATATAAGGCTATTCTTGGGTTTGGCACAAGGTGCGCTTTGAGAGTACTTCATTACAACCAGCTAGCACCAATGTAAATGGCAAAACAAACCACCAGGCAGTAATAAATGGAAATAGGTCCACCATTGCAGCGTGGGAATTGGTATTTTTGAACTGAGGGTGCTTTTCATACTCATCATATCCTCCAAACATGGTTTGGTAATCAGAGCAGTCTAACGCACACTTCATGTGCTTTGGGAGTGGGTGCGTGGGGTGTGTAAAAAGGTATTGGTGAACAAAAGTTGTCTGTTATGTAGTAGAAATGTGTGGCAAGGGACTTTTCGGCCTTCCTGGACTCCTGTTGCAACTTGAGCAGAGTAATAAGAATGGGAATTAATTTCCTGTCTTTATCAATGGTTAAATGGAGCTTGCATAATCCTGTTTTAAAACAAAAAGCAAACTGACCAAACAAAAAGCTTGGTTAATGTTGCAGGAGGAAGTACTTTGAAAAGATTAGCAGACTTAGTATTTTATCCTTTAAAGGTGCATTGAGAGACTGGGACTCACTGTCGCATGTGCATATACTGTGAAAGTGTATTATTACTAGTTATATTTCATCGTGGTCACATTTTAAAGCTTTGGTGAGAAGATTTTGGATACTTTGAGTAGTGTCATCTTTTACTCTCTGCTCAAAGTATCGTTGTATACTCATACAAGACAGTAATGTGTGCTTTGTAAAAAGCAGCCAGTATTGTTTCTCTTGTGTACTAACATCCCCCTCTCCTGAAGTGGGGCTGGGGGAAGGGAAGCTTTTAACTATAGCTGCCCTTCTGAAGGTCTTGTAGAAGGCCAGATAAACATCAGGAGGTTTTTTCTGTCTTGGAATTAAACTGGACAACACATCTCCCATGTCTCTTTTGGGTGTTAAGTTTGTGAGATAAGTCAGTCTTTCTAAAACAGCATTCACAGATTGTTTCAGTCTTGCACAAAATATAATTAAAAAAAAGACACACTCACTCTTAAAACAAAAACCAGATAATAAAAATCCAACCAAAAAAAAAAAAAAAAAACCCACCAAAAAAACAAACCCAAAAAAACCAAACAAAAAACCCAAAACCCTACTAGCCAAAGAAGGCCGGGCCTACTTTGAGGGACTTCTCCTT
>JAAGNO010016631.1:0-52062 GCA_033439905.1 Ceryle rudis | reverse complement strand
TTTTTTAATTTGTGTTTTGTGTGTGGTTTTGTTTTTGTTTTGATTGGGTTTTTCATTTGTTTGTTTTGGGTTTGGATGTACACTAGGAAAGAAAGCACCCAATGGAATCTAATAATATCCATGACAATTTTTATATAACTATTATATATATTGCATCTAAGAATAATACCAATAATAAACCATTTTTCATATATTTCATTCAGGCATGAAATATAATACCTAATTCATACATAAGATGTCCCTTCTCCTACATATCTTGTCTCTCTTCAATCATCACAGTTAAAATAAAGGCTTTTAGCTTTTTTTCCCAAAGCAGGTAAGGCAAATCAGTGCCATTTTTCCTGTTTTACAACCAGGAAAACAAGAATTGCAGAAGCACAGTGATTCACCCAGGAATGTCCATCTCTCTTCTGACTTTGATTCCAAAAGTAAAGCATTTCAAAAAAGACTGCTCTCAAAGTACATGAGCATATTTTTCATTGCAAAGACTGAATTCAACTAATTAGGTCAAACTATGATGCTTAAGGATTATGTCCAACCCACTTGTTTAATACTTTCATTAATCTTTGAAGTGAGAACAAGAAAGAACTGTTATTTTTTAAACACAATTCCAGAAAATACTCTGTGGGCTTGTGCAGTGTGATCATGAACAAGTCCTCTAGTGTTGAAAGAATTTAGGGCAAATACCAAGAAAAATACATGTCCTCAGTCCGTAGCAGCCAACAAAATGCAGCAGTGTACTGTTAAATACAATCAGTGAAATAAAAGTGGCATGCTCATAGCAGTGGTAGCTGCGTGGGTTCGTGAAAAAGAGTCCACTCTTATGCAGGAGTGTTTAATGTTTTCTTCTCAGGCTCTCGTCTGCACTGAAACTGGAGGATCCCAAAGTCCCTTCATTTTATCTCCTCTCCATGAGTATTTTGAGGCTATTACATCAGACAGGTCTGCAAATAGTTTCAGATCAGTCTGGACATAGCAATAGCCCACGTTGAAGCAAATTGTATTCAAGCACAGTTTTACAGGCACTTTATTCAAAGGTCAGTGTCTTGCCCATCACTGTGTCTGTGCTTTGCACAGCCTTGGTAAGCTGGCACAGTCGGAATGGTAGCATCTTCCCACTGCTTTGAGAAAGTATCCCTATATATGATGCAAAGTATTGGAAAATGAAGTAAACTGTTCTGTCAGTTTTCCTAAGAGTCTGGAACTTGAAATATGGAGTGTGAAGATTATTATTTAAGTAAAGTAAAAAACTTTCAGGAAGCAACAATGAATATCAGTTGGCATACAAAGGCTGAAAATGGTTATCAGCAGAAAAGGGGAAAGCCTGGTTGCACATTGACTGATTACTCTCACTACAGAGTAGTAACAACATATATTTATAGAAGATAAAATACCTGGTTTGAGTGGAGGGAAAGGGAGAGTACAGGGAAGAAGGATAAAAAGGAAGACTCTGTATTTTAAAACTCCCTTCTGGGCCAGGGATTCTGCTGCTCAAATCTCCTATGAGGTTCTGGCTACTTTCACCCCTTCCACCTTCCTGTCTTCAAAAAGAAAAATGTCCTTTATTGTCATCGTTCAGCCCATTACCATGGGCTTAGATAAATCCAATTGTTTAATGTTTTTATGTACATCAGAATTCAGGAAAGCTCAGAAATAAACCACATCAGAAGCACAGCTTAAAATATAGAAGCAATGTTTCTCAGTATTTTGTTAAGTTATACAAATTCAGTGACTGCAATGGACACCCCTGATTCTTTCTGAACACGTGGTCAAATATATGACACTGCTGTACATTGATGAGTTGCTGCATAATGATACAGGATGAGTTCCACATGTCACTTTTCAATTAAAGTATCATCTGCTATTTGGTTTTCCTCATCAGTTTTGATTGAAATCTTACAAAAAATAAAGCATCAGTAATGCTAGTATTAGCATTGTACCAAATGCTAGTAAAAGCATCAGCATCTGATAGTAATGAATTAACAACACTTTGTCTTCCCTGGTCAAAAAAATACAGACTAAAGTGCTGAGGCAGAATAACTTCTATGATGACAACTTAAATTGTAAATTACACTCCATCAACGCAACAGTCACCTGAAAGATGTTGCTAAAACAAGTCTGAAGAACAGTTCCACTTCTTTTAAGCAGAATTTTTTGAGTCATTGAAAAGTTCCGAGTATACAAACCACTAGGAATCAGCTCTAGTTTTCAACAGAAAAGACAAGCGCCAAACGATGATATAAACAGAAATCTCATTCCAGCAAGGTATTTCATTAATATTTTCTGATACAGAACTTACCTCTTTGAATTTGTGAGCAAGCTTGCTGGTGTCCACATCACTGGGAGAGAACATGTCATCATTTTCAGGGAGATCAAACACCTCAATAGCCATGTCGCCTCCTGGAAGGACAGGTCCCATGTCTTCATCTTCTTCATCTGTGGCATATTCCCCTGTCTTAATTTTACAGCATTTAAGAAATTCCAGTTATCCACTTATTAGGCAGAGTCTGTTCAAAGAGTAATTAATCTACTGTGCAAACACAGCGTACTGCATGCAAAATGTGTTTTTCTTTTTCTTTAGCTATAATCCCTGTAGTTACGAACTCTCCCAGACAAAATACAACTCCACAGTGGTATTTCAGAACACAGAGAGAGAGAGAGAGAAGAAAACAGTGTCTTAAGCATTAAGAATTTCATACTTAAGCATTACTGGCTCTATATTTCAATGGGTTTCATCCTTTTCCAAGTGAAGGCTCTTTTCCATAGGAAGATGTCTCCAAATTTGTCTCAGATTTAACAAAGAACCTTTTCTAAACAGAAATAAAAGCAGACTAGGATCAACAGGATCTTGATTGGTCTTTTGTAAGCCATCTGGAAGAATTAATTCTCCAGTGATATTCCATGTTGAATTTGAAAACCCATTGGTTCGTTCTTTATAAACTAATTGATAGAAAAGTCACACCCCCACAAAAAGACAACAGCAGGAAAAAGAAACTGAGTGTTAAGAGACAACTTCAGGGGCTAAAGTCAGAGTTTACTGAATCTGCACCCTGAATAAGGATCTACTTCTATCTGGTTTTAAACAGAAAATGGTGTTTCTTGGGCTGATAAAGCATGAAATGTGAACTATGTGCTGACAAAACAGAATTTGAAAAAATCGTAAGCTACTCAAGATTAAACAAAATAAAACAACAATGTGGAAAAGAAAAAGCTTGCAATATTAAACTCCAAATTGCCTAGACAATCTTCTGCACATAAACCTGTTCTCACCTCTCCCCACGCGGGAGGTGGCTGGGTACCACTTTGCTTGAGCAAGGCTTCCTCTGGAAGCCAGAGTACATTGTGTACAGATCATGAATAGCCTCCTGGCTCTGAAAAGGACTTTGCAAACATATTATAAAGCAAACACTTCCCTCAGGGACACATCTGGATTTATAAAGCTTGGGACTCAATAAATACATGGAAAAGGAAGGGCGGGAGATGGGTGCGCTCTTTCTCATGTTTATACAGCAATAACATCAAAATTTTGACAGAACTACTCAAGTTTTTGTTCATGAGCTTTCAGTTCCTGAGATGAATTCACATAATATTACTATCTGAAGTATATTCCCAGTAGTGCTAGGATTATCTATGAGTTCCATTTGTTGTCAAAAGAACTTTTCAAAACAATAGGTAAGAGCTCAGGTGTCTGAACAACAGTTCAAATCTCAATACCCTATCTTTATTTAGTTTCCCAGCTGTTGTTTAGGTTTATGCAAATCTCTCTCAGTTAAAAACCAGTGCAGGGAAGCATGTTAAGTCTAGGTGCACAAGTATGCACAGACAGAAAAGATGTATATATGTATCCAACCGCAGCGTGATATGCTCGGGATAAAACATTTTCCTGGATAAATAGAACATACAATTATAGAATGTTTTGGGTTGAAAAGGACCTTTAAAGATCATGAAAAATATTCTCCTTTTTTAAAACCACTAAAGCTTTAAGATACAAAGAAAGACAAAACACACAGAAAGCACAGAATGGTTTGCTAAAATATTCTGATGTTAAAAGAGCTATCAAAAAGAAGGTAAGTCACCTTGTACAACTCATCCATTCTTTAGACATCATTGTTAATGAGCCACTTCTTTGGAGAGCTTTTTCTCTATATAGTTACATACTCTCAAATTAAATAAACAGTAACCATTTATTTTACATACTTTGTATGTACTAACAATCTCAGTAGCCTTCAATAAAAACAGCTAACAGGTGCTTTTGTTTCTTTTTTTCCTTTTTTGAAACAGAAGTAAAGAACAGACAATCCAGCTCCCTGGAGTTTTCATGCATGTCAGCATTTAGCATTACAGCTAAACAAACCACCTGAAATTAAATTTATCATTCTGTATGTCTAGATCACACACATACAAAATCATCTGTTATACCACACTTGTAGCAACTTCTATTTCTATTTTACACCCCACAGCTATGAGCAGTTACTGTCTAAATAGAAAGGTAGGCTGCTATTGCTTCTGGCTTCTTCCAGGAGCACGTAACACCACCTCGCACACCACCAGGGTGGCGAAAAGTAGAGCAACTGACCCTAAAGTCCCAGCAAGATTTCAATGAAATGAATTATTGTGGGGACAAAATACTGTCAGAATCCACGTACTGTCAATTTTGCAGTCATTATCCCTGAAAAATCTGTAAGGTGATACACAACTATCATTTCTACATGAAAAAAACGTCTTGGCAGGTCCATCAGCAGTGGCAAAGAAATCTCTGAAGTATGCAAAGAGGAGGTTCTCCTCCTCTGCTCTGCCCTAGTGAGACCACATCTGGAGTACTGAGTCCAGTTCTAGGCTCACTAGTTCAAGAGAGATGGGGAACTGCTGGAGAGAATCCAGCAGAGGGCTACAAAGATGATAAGGGGACTGGAGCATCTCTCTTATGAGGAAAAACTGAGGGACCTGGGGCTGTTTAGCTTGGGGAAGATGGAGAGGGAATCTTATCGATGCTTATCAGTCACTAAAGGGTGGGTTGACAAGAGAATGGGGCCAGATTCTTTTCAGTGCTGCCCAGTGACAGGACAAGGGACAATGGGCACAAACCAGAACATGGAAGTTCCACCTAAGAATAAAGAAAAACTTCTTTCCTGTGGGGGTGACAGAGCCCTGGAATGGGCTGCCCAGAGAGGCTGTGGAGTCTCCTTCTCTGGAGACTTTCAAAACCCGCCTGGATACGTTCCTGTGCAACCTGCTCTAGGTGACCCTGCTTTAGCAGAGAGGTTGGACTCGATGATCTCCTTGCAACCCCTACCATGCTGTGCCTGATTCTGTGAGGCAGAAATAGGTTCGTTAGCTAACAAACTCATGCCCAGTTTACATAAAAAAACCTCAGAAAGCATTTCCAGGGAATATATTAATTCAGTGGAAAACCCTATTTATCTTCACCAGTTTTGGTGAAAGAATGTAACAGATGAGCTTAGTTAAAACTCATTCCGCCAAAGACTTAAACTGGAGTGCTTCACACAAAAAGAAAAAAGTATCACACATATGAAGGACTAAACTATACTGGGGAAAAAATCAAGAGTAGGGAATATTCTAGTGGTCTCAGGAGCCAGAGTGTTTGAAGAGGGATATCAGGCAGCTTAAAATGAACACAAAGGAAAATTTTGCGTCAAATTGTACAGAATATCAATGGCAACAGTCATTTCTGCTTCAATTAATGCAACAAGTAGTCAGCAAAGCAAAGCACTGCAGTTTTCTCAGGTAAACAAAATATCAGGATGAGAGAAAGAGAGTACAAAACACAGAAATAAATGGGATATTGCTTTTGTCTTCAAAAAAAAAAATGATATCTGGTCTGATAATCACATGAAACACAAATTAGAGGTTCAAAAGAATCAACATGTGCTTTAAGGAAATATATGTCATAACTACGTGAAACATTCTCTCCCTGACTTTCGTTTCACATGAAACTACTAGAAGATTGTTCAGACCCTGTGCCACTAAGCTCAAATGGGAAATTCAGTTTTACAAGAAGCAGCAAGGCATGGACAGAAGTTATTTTACTTAAAAATAAGAAAGCCTTTAAGGTAACAATTGTTATTGTAGCTGCCTGAGGTTCCTTGCAATACATTTTTTCTTAGCTGACAACAATATTTTTTTACTCAGTAGTCAATCAAAACTTACATGCTCTCAAAGGAAAATCTCAGATTCTTCAATCTGTATTTGTGAGCAAAATTCATCCTGTGTAAAAGACCTATTTCTCATTTCAGTAGCACCCAGAATTTAAGCTTATCCCATCCACAGTTAGAGCTTCTGATATTAGCTGTTCAGTTCTGCACAGCTAACAGGATGAAATTACCATTACAAACATGAACTGCAATTTCCCACATTAAAAGGGAGAATGTTTTACTCACATTAACTGCCTGGTAAATTCTTGAAATGGGCCTAATGGTCCCAAGCAGAAAGAAGGAGCAGCAGCACCAGTCAGGATAATGCAGACAGACCTTCCCCAAATCACCATAACAAAGTTCTGCATTAAACTAAGTCTTTTGTTTTTGCTGAGACTCTCCCACAATCAGGGAACACCATTTGAAGAACTATAACAGTAACTTAAGCCCACCTTGTAATCTGATTTTTTTGAAGGTTTATACTTAATTCTTTCAGAAGAGCAAAGACAAATATAATAGTATAGTATCAAGCATTGCTTTTGCGAGGGTGCTTCTTATTACATATGATGGAAAAAATGTATTCTCTGACTTTTTAACAAATGTGTTCTTTGGGTGTTAGACATTCAAGTACATCGCAACACTGTTCTTTTTGTGTGTGTCAAGATTTTCTTCAATGGTTCTAATTGCTTTGTTCTCAATGTCTTGATAAATGAGAATTAAAAATGAGAATGTATCCAAATTACTATTAGTGACATTAAAATATATTAAAACTCCATTTGTATAAAACTACTTGTCTGTGGCCACAGAGTGAATCCATGATTCTGTGATTCTGTAAGTCAAAACTGTCTCGGTAATGCTGCTCTTTTAAAGAACATGGATCCTTCTGAAACCACTAGATGCTGCTTGAGCTATGAAGAAGACTGTCCTAAGTTTCAAAACAGAGGAAATCCAGCCAACTGGTGGCACAGCAAGATAAAGCACCAGGACTTGCACATGCCTGGCACGTGCTCTCTTCCTGTGACTTGACCAGCTCTACCCAGGCATAGTCATTTGTAGTGACTCCAGGAGCTGAACACAGATTACTGATTTCCTGCTCCAGAAACGTGGTATGTTATTGCTGTCTTTGTGGTAAAAGTCTCTGTTCCATATAGATCATTTTCTTGTTTATCTATGCAGCATTGTGGCTAGAGATCCATGTTATCCTATTTTAAGAACTGTATGAAAATGAATAGGACAGTTTGAGAGCTCTGAGACTGAGCAACTCCTGTATAATTTTGTGCCACCTCAGCACGGAACTCCTTACACTGGCAATGCAAATATTTCTGAACTTCATGCAGTCAGAATCACTATTACTTTGAGGAAATGGACTTGAAAGGGTAGTGGGTTTTGTGTATTTCTGGGTATTCATTAAGAGAGCGTAAATTGAGATTTTCTTGCCCAAAAGATGGCCAGCTTACCAGAGCCAAAGAATGCAGGGCTGGCAGTGGCATCTGCCATATAGCACCATAGGCCCAGACACACTTGCTCTCACAAAGCAAGATGAGCTCAAAGTAGTAATGCTCATATTTGGCAGTAAGTGGAGCAGAAATGCTTGTGGTGACCAAAAATATCTTTCAACTGTGTCTAATGTGCATTAGATCACAACTTCTATCATGTCAGTTGCCTGGGAATGGTGCAAGTTATGCAAGTTTACTTGGACAGCTTAGTCAAGTAACAAAAAATCCCACAAATATTTAGAATTGCTGAAGGTTCCCAATAAAATCTATATCTGGTAAGTCTGTTAATTAAGAAAGGGACATGCTTCATTGCATACTCTAGTAACTACACCCCAGCCATCTAACCTGAGAATATATATATTTGAGAGTAGGGTTTACCACCCCACTCCCAAATATATGGATGTCAACAAGCAGAAAATGGGTATGATCTTCAGTGATCTCAATGTAGTTTTTGAGAACTGAAGTACTGCATTTGTTCTGAAGCTTAGTTCCTTCTTTTAAAAGAGATCTTCGATGATACTCTGGATCTCTCCTGGTAGATGTCTTTCCTTTCTTCTTCCTCCTCTCCTCACATGCTGCAAATTCCCCTTTGCACTGCAAACTCTTAATGTCCAAAAGGCACATATTGTCACAGACGTGGTCATCATCCTCAGTGTAGTGCTATAAGGAAAGATGCCTTTACCTCTGTTATTTATTTGCCCTTATTTTCGATCACCAAAAGGCACTACTAATAGAAAACACTTTGTGCATTCAGTAGTCTTTGTGCTAAAAAATTATGCAGTGGACAGGGATTAAGAGTTTGTAACCACTGAATTGCAAGGACAACAAGACACGTCACGAAAAGTATCTGACACCTGCTCATCCCTGTTGTCCTTCACTACTGTGATGAGAAATGCTTGCATGATCATCAGTACAAAAAGGTCACTGTCAGCATCAGCACAGCAACAATCCCTACTGAAGGATCAGTATTGATCTACAGGGTTTTCAGTTTTTTTTATCCAGATCTTGAGTTATGACATCTGTGTGGTGCATGAAGGTAAGCAACACAAGCCTTCGAGATTCTTTGCAGGTAGATGTGTCCTCTATACAAAAGGTGTAATGCATCAATTGCATAGGTCTGCCTTGATCCACACATCCCGCTATGTGTGAGTGCACAGTGAGAAGGATCTGAACATCAAGCACTTAGGCCACACTTCTCCTGACAATATGAAAGTTGTAAGACTATGTCTACCAAAAAATGGAACACAGATCTTCAAATCCTGGTATCTACAGCATCCTGTGATGAGTTGTGAGAAGTCTCTTGTTCCAAAGGCTAGCAGGAGTTGTCTTTTGTTTTTTGAAGACATGATAGAATTCCTTCAAGAAATTACTGAAGATCTTGAATTTTAATTACAGACTAAACAGAAGGTAGAAGGCTTGCATGTTTCTATAGTTTGGGGAAGGAACAGAGAAGATATGGATTCTCTAGCCTTCATGGTCTCTCACAGGCACTCGTACATATGCATCCCCTATACAGACGAGTACAACTTTTATTTATATGAGCTGAATATGCACCTATGACAGAATTAATTCTAAAATATATTAAAATATTCTTTAGTATCAGTGGAAATTAAAGTAAGTGAAGTCATCACTGGAGCTAGATAGGAATTTTACTTAGTCTTCTGAGACACTTCTGATTGTTCTGACCTACTGCTAATTTAACGGCGTGTTTCAAAATCTGAGTATATCTCGATTTTATCTCAGAGAATTTTCTTCTTTGTTTCACTGTTTAGAAGCCTTGTCTCAGTACCTAAAGGTAAACTAAACTGAAATAAATGCATAGCATGAACTCTCTATCTCTCCTTGTCTATTGTCTCCTTCCACAAGTAAAGTAAAAAAACTGGCCCAGGACAAAACACACTAGCACATGGAGTCTGGTATTTCAAATAATATTACTGAAGATAATGTGAAATGTGGTATGCTTGGGCTATGCAGAAGCTCTTTGTTTCAACAACTGCCTTTTACCTTAACCCAGCAGTTAATTTAGGGAGCAGTACAGATGATAGTCTCTGAAAAAGCTCTCTCATTAATCTTTCCAAGTATCTTGGTACTTATGCATATTAGGAATTTTAAGAGAATGGAAAGAGATCATGGAAAATTTGCTTGTATGAAGCTGATACCTTTCAAAACCTTTGTACTGGGACATTAGGCATTAATTATGAATATCAATACACACTTCTGACAAGGTAGATTAATTCTCTGTCCTGTGGAATATCTGTTCACACAGAAAGAAAAAGTAGTGTGTGGAAGAAAGGGTCTTACCTGGAATTTTCAGAAATTTTCTTTATGTTCTGAAATAAGAACATAAATTTTTCCAGGACCAAAAAAAAACAGTCTAAAACTTCCTCAACCCACTAGAAGTTAGAAGGCAACTTTTACCAATTTTCACAAAAAAACTTATGTTTCAGTGCACAAGCAAACCAACTTTATTCCCTTGCTTCAGAAAAGCATATGCCTTAAGAGGAAGAGCAATAACAGAAGCACTGACCAATTTGACACTTGCTCTTCTGGAACAAAACAAATAGTTTAAATCCATGATGAAAAGCTTTTCAGCAACTTTGTTCTTCAAATAAGATTGATCATGAAAATCTGTAAAAATCAGCAGCAGAGGAAATGGAGAAGGCCAGAAGCTAACCTCTGAGTGACAATTATAAAGAAGGAATTAGGAATAGAAAACAGAACATTAAAAAACACTGAATAGTGAAACACTAGACAGTCTGTTACCTCATCATCATCTGCATCATATTGTGCATAATGCTGCTCCAGCAGCTCTCTCTGGCGGCGTTCTTGTTCTAGAGTTTGGCTAATCAGCTGCGCAACCTCACTCACTTGTCCTGGTTTTTCTCGTCCAATTACAAACCTATACAAAACATTAGTGAAAAAATATTATTCCTATTATTTTACCAAAGTTCTAGATATTTAGCTCTGCCTTGTACAGAGGGTAGCCTTTTCTCCAAAGACACATGGCTGTGATTGTTTTACATCACATTTGCCAGAGGGGCACTATGTGCAAGACTAGGAGTGATGAGACCATGACAGTAATTACGGGGGGTGAGGGGGGGAGTGACCACTAAAGCCTTCACTCCAAATTGCAGTAAAAAAGCTTCCCTGAGATTGAACTTTACAGACACTGACCTAGAGCAGGTCAAGTTTTAAAAAATGTATCATCACTTCCATTCCCTTTAGAGCAATGTCTTTTCCAGAAGTCTACAGAAGACCAGATACACGGTAACAGCACAGACAGAGTTCTGGCAGATTGTAGTGAAAGGAACACGCACCAGAGTAACTGCTTGCTCCATCCTGACTTCAAAGATATTTCTGAGCTGTTGTATCTGCCTTCCTCCTGTTTATAATAAAGCATCTATTTCCCTATTTTTCAGCTGCACTCAAATCTTTCTTTTTTATTTATTTCACAGACTTCTGTTGCAAAGGAGCGTTTTTCTCCAGTGTCAGCTATTGTTGAACACTGGGAACACACTTCTGAGGCTTAATGAAAGACATGGGAAGGGCCTCTTAGCTGAGAACTGTAAGCCTGATTCCCAGTCTTACTTTCAGCAACTGAAATTCAGAATTGGCTTGGACTGTAACATTTTCTTCAGCACAATTGCATAATCATAATTAGGTATTTTGCTATCTACAATATTAATGATAAACACCAAATATACAGTAACAACGCACTGTAAACTACTGAACAAAAGCACAGTTTAAAGTTTTCAACCTGGAGGAATATTTCTTAGCAGGTTAGAGAGACAATTATGCAATTACAGGTGAAAAAAGTATTAAGCAGACTTGAAAAGCACCATCGAGTGAAAGATACAGCATATGGTATTGTTTTATTATTGGAATAAGAGGTAGAATTGTGCATTATAGCCCATGGAAGAAAATTATTTTCATTTACTGCCTATGACTGTTAAAGTCATTTGGGATTTGGCATCCATGTGTAAAGCAGCTTCCCATGACTGGATGACCCCCAGTCCATTTCCTATGCCAAACAGTTTGTCAGTCTATGAAGTCAGGCACTACAGAAAGGAATACAGTTTGGAGTTTATTTCAACATCTTCAGAATACCCAAGACAGTAATTTCTTCCAAAAGGATACGAAAGGTGAGAATGAGTGATTCCATTTGAAATAATGACACAAAGTGCTCTGAAACTAATTTTTAAGAAATGTCTTTGTTTAAAAACATTTATAGAAAATACAGCAGAAACTGGAACAAAATCAAGGAAATAACATCAGCATTTTAATCCTGTTCAAACCAGGTCACAGTCTGGCACTCGTATCTTACTATTCTCAAATATGACATTGGTTCTCAGTAATGATAAAGACCTTGGGCTGAGAGAAAAAGAACGTTTCTTCATTGTCCCTGTACTTCATCTGTTTTGCATACTGACTCATAGTCGGATCCTATTTTCTCCGAATTTTAATTTTAGAGCAAAGTATTACAGAGACTAAACCAGCCATATTTTCAGTCTCAACTGTGAGGAACAATGAACTTTTGATATTACATGAAGTAAAAAAGGATGCAATCCATATTTACTATGTATTTATGTACTCTAATGTAAAGACAAATTAAAAGAAAATATGGAAAAAAGTAACTTCTATTTTAAACAAACATTTTAAGCAACATTATGTCAAAATGAAGTTCCTCAATGATACATAAAGCTGTTAGATGATACATGAATAAAAGCCTCAAAGCAATGACAAAGTTTAAAGCTAATGTTTCCAAAATAGAAATACGCAACGCATATTGTTACTACTTTCAAGTGAGAGATTTCTAGAGCGTCTGAAAATAATCTTTAGAAGCATTCAATCTACAATTCATGTCAGTTCTAGAGAAAGGACTGCAAATTTGTAAAATGGAATACTACCCTGCCAACAATTACAGTTTTTACAAACTAAACCAAACCTTTTGCCATGTTACATTCCATGAACTATGCTGCATATTATTCTGCTAACTTGTAAGCCATAAATTGACAGAATCACAGAATGGTTTGGGTTGGAAGAGACCTTAAAGATCATCTAGTTTCAACCTCCCTGCCATGGGCAGGGACACCTTCCACTTAAGACCAGGTTGCTCAAAGCCCCATCCAACCTGGCCTAATAAATAAATAGATTTATAATTTAAAGAGAGATTAATAAATATTTCTTTCTTAGAAAATGATAAAGCAGAGGCAGTTATTAAAATGAGAATTAGATCTTTATGCCTAGAATGGCTTTAAATACAAGAACTATCATAATCTGAAGTGTTAAAATATGAAAAAGAGACATAAGGTTGTCACTGACCAGAAAATTAGTCACTGAACCATAATATGCACACTTCAACAAAGTGGCTAATTCTGTATTTTGCATCACTTTGGCTCACCAAAATTAAGCACGTGCTTAATATATATTCTATCAGCAATAATGTATTTAAGAAGCTGGTTCTGTTTCTGGATATGACACAAATGAGAGTTTTAAAGCCTTCAACCTCATCATGCTAATATTCTCCTCAGTTAATAAAGCCAGAAACTGCAAAATATAACCCAGCGAATCTATGATGCAGTACTACAACCTATCACTGTCTTAAATCTCAGGCCATTACCGATTATTTCTGATGTCCACAAAAAAAGAGAGGGATAACATCACAAAGAAGCAGGGCATGAACTGACCTTAATATTCAGAGTTACACAGAACCTAGCTGAATTACCACCTGTGAAATATTGGCTTTGGTTGTGGTTAAAATGAACAGGGACAGAGACAGGAATATAACTAATAGTTGACTTCATACTGGATTTAAGAAGATCTAATAGAACACAGTATCTGGAGAAACTGAAAATTAAACTACAGTAACAGTGGTTACAAAAAGCATTCTACTGAAATTGGCAGCAACTCCTACATCTCCTGCAATCCAGTCATCCAGTCAATGATTTTAAAGCACACCTGACATACGGCTTTCTGCATATGTCAGGTTGTATTAAACTAGGATCTGCAGACCTGTGCTTCTTGAAATAAGAAAAAGTAATTTATAGATTTTTGTAACCAACCATGGGAATCAAAAACTTTATTACAAAAATTAAGTTTAAAAGTAATTCCATTTGGAAAATAACTTTTGGTACTAGAAAAATGTACAAAGGCTCCAACTCTGTGACACAAAACTGAAATTCTGCAGCACAGATTTTTGGTGATATGAGTTGATTTCTCCTGAAAGCACTTCAGACATTAAGTGCTCAGTTAAAAATAATTTAGCATAAATTCCTTAAATTCAACAAAAAACAAGTAAAAATAGAGCGGTCCCATTCTGAGAAATAAAGAATGGAGCTTTGCTGCAACAGGATTCACAACGCTTCCTTCTAACCTTTCCTAAAATAAAGCTTGGTCAATAAAAAAAGATGTAGAATAAATTTAATTGTATTTGGGTGAGCTTTTCAAATGGATTTTAAAAATGGTTTTCCTCTGATCTTTAAAGCACAAAGCTGCTTCTGCTACCAATTATCCAATTTATTTCAAGATGTCTTCAATTACCTACTCTGGCTGCTTCCATTAGGATAATAGTCATATAATTAATACAAAGTGATAAAAGTGGTGTCAAGCCTGTAAGAACGCAGTTTTATTTAGCTACAGCAGTGCAAGCTAGAGCTTGTTCAGGTTTTCATGAACAGGATGAAGTTCTCTTTAAAAATGGCAGCCTCAGATGCAGAAGTTGTTGACTGGATGTAAGGAAATCACAATTTATGAGCTTCTATTACATTTTTTTCAGATAAAATCATCTTAAGAGTCATAAAGACTCTCTTTGAATGACTGAATAATTTAGATTGGAAGGCAGCTCCGGCCCACCCTAAGCCCCCCAGTTCAAAGCATGATCAGTTTTGAATCTCTCTAGTAATGGGATGTAACTCGTTCCAATGTCTGACAAACCTAATAGTGTGCTTTTTTCTGGCAAAAACATTTAGTCAGAATTTTCTTTACTTCAACTTCTCTTCATTGCCTGTTATCACTGTACAGAGAGCACAAAGAATCTGTGTTCGCCCTTTCTACTTCCTGGAAGGTAGCTGAGACAGCTGGAAGATCTCTGCCATCACATCCTTCTTTCCTTTGGACTGAATAAGATCTTTCCACCTCTTCCCCAGGGTGATTCCTGCACAGCTGCTCTGTAGCTCAGTGTTGCACAAGACTGTGTGACTCCATTTGCCCTTGCTGGACTTTGTAAGGTTTCTGCTAGCTCACTTCTACAAAGTCCTTCTGAATAGCAGCCCTGTCTGCTAGCCTATCAGCTGCTCTGCCCAGTTTGGTATCACCTGCAAACTTGCTAAAGGTGCAACAAGCGAGCAAACAGAAACAAGGGAACAACTCTGCCTGGAGACTAGCACTCAAAGTCAAATGAAGAAATAACTACCATGAGTAGATGAAAAGGGCAATGATTGAATGAAGTTATCCAAGGTCATGTAAGAAATATCTGACAGGCCACCTGTGTAAGGTCTAGTACAATATAGTGGCTATATAAAGTCAGCAAAGAAAAGCAAGCTTTGCGGAAGAGCCTCCAAATAATCTGGAGACAGGGCTGCCAGTAAGCTGACCTTTTGTGAAGAAAATCTGTAGCCTCCACCCTTGTTCCCAGACCCAGATGAAGTAAACTATGTGCTGCACCCAGAATTTGACCACGGACAGAAGGACTCCAACTTATCAGTGATTTGAGCCAATGTGGGTGTCCTTTTGCCCAGTCAGCAGTCAGGATGGATGCATGGGAATACAACTTCCTCGGTGTGGCCATGGAATGAGCTGTAGGTAACAAGTAACAGTACTGTGCCAACAATGAGATGTGTGCGCAGTGTGTGCTCTGTGACTTGCTGCTGGTGTTGTTGAAATAGCTGTTTGGTTAATATTTTCTTTTTATTTTTTATTTATTATTATTTTTTAATGATTAAGTATTTCAATTAAACAAGGGCTCATCTATTCCACTTGTGTAACCATATACAGACTGACTGAACAACCACCACAGCACATCATGGTAAAGTCTGGCATATGGTGCATGAGCAGCAGACACTAAAGGTATTGAGAGCCATATATGAACACCTGCACTCTAGTGCCATTGCTGCCCTGAGGCAAATTGTTGGAGAATGCGGGTAAGATGAAGATGCCCAGGTCATTAGTCAATCTGTAGAAAAACTGAGACAAAGCAGTCATTAATCTCAGACTTTTCTGTATCCTTTGCAACAAGGTCTCCTGCCACTGAGCAGCAGGTCTGGCTCCATGGAAAAGCAGTAGATGTTGCTTAAATTGACTTTTTCATGGATTTTGTCATGGTCTCCTCTGGCATCCTTCTATCTTCACAGATCAAGCAGGTCTCCTGGGCTCATCTATCCTTCAGGGCAGCAGTCCCAGAGAACCCTGCCAAGGAGATCCCTGAACAACCCAAACATCACCCCTGAAGCCCAGGGTTGTAATTCTAATGTTCATTTTCGTTTTTCTCTAAGTTCTTGAATTTATCAGAACAGGGCAATTAAAATTTATAGGCTCCCCTTGATTGGGCAGTAGTAGACACCAACAACAAGGTTCCCTTTGTCTCCTCAGTCTCTAATTGTTACCCATAAGCTTTCAATATGCTCATGGCTATTCTTCAGAGACATACTCAAGGTCTTCCTTAGCAGTATCAGTGAAGCTGGTGCACAAGCAGCAAAGTAATAGTTTAAACACCAGCAGAGCCTCAGTAGTCTCTCCACAGCATCTCGGATACAAGCCCCTGGCAAGCTATGCTACCTTGACACTAAATGGATATTGAGACAGACTATTAGGAAGTCATGTAAAAAAACCCCACACCAATATTAATACACTTAAGATTAATTATTCCCAGAGAAATCAATTCCAGTCCAGGGCCTCACTGACACATTAGCTTTGTTCAAGAGTACTGCAAAATTAGCCAAGGGATTCAATGTTCTGGCATCTCTCCAGGTTCCGGTCCTTACATTGCTCTCCTCTTCTGAGAGCACAGGCAGAGAACCATATCCATCTCTTCCAGACAGCCTGATCGTATCCCACACAATGCTTGCAAAAAAAAGGTTTCCTTGAATACATGACGATTATTTCATCAGCATTCTCTATACCACAACACAATTCTTATGGGAATAGCCCGCTCAAAGAAATACATCTGTACATCTATGTTTTAACATATCTGAATGTAAGTGAAGCACACAGGTCAGCTCTGTTCAAAAGGCACAAGTGATACCTGGAAATGTTTCTAAGATTTCACTGTATTTTGAGATGTGAGCTGCCTTCCCTCACCCTTGGCAAGGAAATCCAGGAAGAAAATACAGATGGGGCACAAGTAAGGTGCTGAGTCCAGACCATGTTCTTAATCCAGATGATTACATGATCCAGATTCTAGGCAAACTGGATCACCCTCAGCACAGTTCATGAGTAGCTAAATGCTCCTACAGCACTATGCTTGTGGCTTGGCAAGTTATACTGCGAGGATGACTGGTGGCTGTTTCTGCTCAGCTGTCACAACTTTGAATCACATTAGTCAAGGTGCACCAAAATGGGGTAGGAGCTTCCACAGTATCATACCTTGGACTTTGACAAAATAAATAAACTTGCTAAACAAACATCTATGATATTTCAGTTGCAGGGATAGGAGTTTATGTTTAGATGTAACCAGCTTGAGGGTGAAGTGATTGAAAACCTGTCAAGTTATTCCTTTTTCCAGGAAAGGAAAAGCAAAACCACTCCTAATGAAATCCAGCCCTGACAAATCTTATTAATTCATGTTATACTTAATTTTAAATAAAATGCTCTAGATAGATAGCAAAACGGCTTATAATTTACTAAAATATTTTAAATTAAGATTTATATATATATTTCACACTCAAACATGTAATTTTCTGTCCAAACGTGCAAATATTTTGAGGAAGAATTTGACATAAAATTCAAATTAGCAAGATCTCAGGACACAGGGGCTATGTTTGTGCCAGTAAATTAAACAGTCCCAGAGAATGCTCCCAAGCACAAGTAATTGATCATCTACACTATTAGATCACCGAAACAGTCTCTGGAATGGTTTAGCCCAAGTTAACTAATATGTTACTAATGCTCAGCCACAGTGAAGGAGTTAGCAAAGGCTAGGAGTTAGCTTGGATGTTTCCAACAGACAATTTGGATATGGCCACCCGGCTCAGGAAGGTAAGAAATTTTAACAGTATGAGCATCGACCACACTCGTGCCAGGAGGCCTCAGCACTGAAGAACAGACCAAGGCACAGTTCATCTACAACTACAGGCACAGTCAAGGCATATAAATCATCAAAGCAGTGATGAATCCAGCCCTATCTCATTGCTGCTAAGGAGCCACAGTACTTGTGAGTATTTTTTCACATTGTTCAGCACACTGGTCCTGGTATTCTTCTGGAATGATTACCAGCTCTTGTAGGAGTTATTGGCAGACGTCAGAAAGAAAACAGCTCATACTACAGAATATTTAGTACAACCATAGTGGAATAAACAGGATAAATTTACACCATTTTGGTGCAAGGCACCATGAATTTAGTTTCTGCTGGATCCACGATTCAGGTTTATCAAAGAAGCAGAAAGTGGACCAAGCACACACGGCTTCTTAAGCAGCCCTTCATGGAGTACCAGCTCAGCAATCTGTATCGCACAGCAAAGGACTTTTCTTTCCTGTTTTTTTTCTCTCCTTGGATCCAGCACTTGGATTCAAGCAAAAAGAAACACACAATGAAAAAAGGAACTGTCAGCACCAGCCAGAAAAAAGACAACATAATCCAGCTCTCTGAATCAGACATGGTGTGTTATCTTTTGCTTCTGGGTACCATATCATTACCCAGGACTGAGGAGCAGTACAAATAAACCCTGCCTCTTCCACAACATAGATCTGCAGTATGGAGAATGCCTTCAAATGTTTAAAGGACATGGCTGTTTCACAGGATAAGAATCCAGTTAGGGAAAGTAAGAAGGAGCAAGAGAAAATCTGCACAGGCATGTGCACTGGAAGAAGAAGAGATGATTATCTAGGGGAAGGAGTCACAAAAATAAAGCAATGCCATTCACTGTTACCATGCAAAGAACTTTCCCACGAGGGCATACTGCTTCTGGCTAGATCCTGCAGTTGACTTCATCTGTCCTCTATGCTGTCTTAGTGCTTGCGAAGACATGACACTATAAATTACCTTTCTATATGCTGTGATGGTAAACAAAACTAACAGCAGGCATGCAAATACTATATTATGAGATGGTATATCTTCCATAAAAATTCAGCTCAAGATGGGGTGAGGAATTAGCTGAAGCAGGAATAAATGACATAGCAAGTTGGTGTTAATTGAGAAGCAAATATTTTCACTTTTCACCCTACAACTGCTCATTGTATAAAAGCTATCTAAAAAAAAAGTAAGAACTTTGTGTTTGTCTGAAAGATTGCATTTGCAGTACCGTAAGAGATAAAGAAATCAGGCTGTGAACTGGGAGTGAGGGTTGAGACAAAAACTTGCTTTGAATTAATACTGTCCAGATAAGAAAAAAACAAAAACTGGTAATAAGTGACTCTTCTTTAGAACAGAGAACAGTTAATACTGGAAAGGCCCAGGGATTGATAGTTACACTGATACTGTTAGAATCTACTCTTCAAAACATGACAAAACATTAAACAAAACCTGGTAAACTCATTGGTAGGTAAGAATGAATACAATTAGTTACTTTCAAGGTGGTGCAATGAGAAATCAAACAGGTTTTGCACAGGTTCTGTGTGGTTCCCTGAAAACTCAAGAACTGACTCATAATGCACCATGAGAGCATCCACTCAGTGCCTAGCAACAGTTTGGAAAGCTGAGAAAATGCTTAGTCACATTCAGAAGACAGGATACGGAAGGAGGACATGGAATTTAAAATTCGCCTCTTCAGTAAAACAATTTATTTAGTTAACTTCTTTAAAGAAACCTTTCTGAGGGAAGCAATAAAGCTAAAAGCATATAAAGGGCTGGGATTTTCCAATGACTCTTATGGAAGAGCCTTCCTACTTATCTATACTGTAAATCTTCCCAGTACCATGTCCTCCTTTCCAGGGACCCTGCCTTTCCCAGAGCAGCGTGTGTAACAATCTTTTTATCCAGTGAGGCAGAGAAGAGCAGTCCCCTGAAAGTTCCCATATTTGTCCTAGGAGGGACAGAGCCTAGGGAAGAATGGTAAAAGGACAAAGGTGCCTCTGTAAAATAACTAGATTTTCTCTCTTGTGGATGTGTTAAAGAAAAAATAAAATTCCCTGGAGGCATACAACTCTCCAAGTGAGCTTTCTCTGGTGAAGAGCATCCCCTTGCACCCTTTCATTATGATGAAGAACAAGGGGAAAGAGTGGGGTCACAGAAGCTCAACAGCACCCAAGCGTCTTCAAAGAACTTCAGGTCTGCTGCTCAGCACCACAGTCCATGAAGAGAATACAAGCGAAATAACATAGGAGGAGCACTATGATAGGATAAGTTTCCCACTGTCAAGCTACTCCCTTATTCTGTCTTTTATGACTAGAGGCACCACTCACAAACTTCAAACTGATGGATTATATCCTAAATGGGGTCAGAGGAAGCACAGAATAATTAGTGATATTAGTCTGTCACTGCCCTCTGACTGATCCATTAATCTTAGAGCAGGGATGACACTCAAAAGTATTGAAAAACAACACACATATCAAAGGAAAATCCCTCCTGCATATAAACAAATTCTGAAACCCACCAATATGAGATATTAGTAGACTAAATAGTCGAGCAAAATCATAAAGAAGACTTGGTATTTACATCAACTGAAATAGCATTCATAGTTGTATTTGCCAGATTAGAGTCACGAGGACACTAATTCTCATCCCTAAAAACAGAAGCTGATTGCCAGCTGGGATTAGGAAAGAATTCCCTCTCTTTTCTTTGTCTCACAGGCCACCAGAGTACATCTGGTGGGTGCTGATTATCTTCTTATAAAACATCATAAGAAAGATTGAATTTATTATCATTGAAGAAGCCAAATTGTTTAGGTCAGTGATCTTTCGTTATGGTATGACAACTCTTCTGAACAGGCCAATACTTCAAGCAATGGATAAAATAATCATAGATGCTTATATTTGCTCTTCTTTCCCACACCCTCCTACCCTCACCTAGAACAGTTCAAAAGGTAAAAGCCATGTCTTCATTTTCACTGATTCTTTACTGTGTCAGCTACAGACAGACTGGATACATTTTTCTGGTGGAAACATTGCAAAAATCTATTCTAGGTCAATGACTTCCACTGTCAGGATCATTCAAAGTGTTCAGAAGGCTCAATGGAGAGAAATAAATTACTAAATATTGGTATTACGCAAGCTCCCTGAAGAGGTATTGACTGCATTTATTGCCAAGCATTAAGAACAATCTTTAATGTCATTCTGTTCATGCATGTCCTTTCTTTGCAACTGATCTCACATAATAAATCCTGCTACAAAAACGAACAGGCACTTTGACTAGATTAAGGACAGAACGATTGTGCGTATGTAATGCTGCGGGTTATAAATGTGAAGCAAAGCCAGTGAAACACACACAAATCTCTGTAGAGGACACCAAGCAGAAGAAAGGTACACACAATTTGTGCTATGATTGCAAAGGTAACTATGCTTCTTGAAGCAGTTCTATAAAATCCATTAAACTGACACTATTAAACAGTAGACACAACATGCTGGTTTTGACTGGAATAGAGTTAATTTTTTAGTAACCAGTATGGGGCTATCTTTTGGATTTGTGCTGGAAACACCAAGATGTTTTAGCTGTTGCTGGGCAGTGCTCAAACACAGTCAAGGCCTTCTCTGCTCCTCACTCCACCCCACCAGGGAGTAGATGGGACAGCTTCCCCCTGCTGACCAAAGGGATATCCCAGACCATATGACATCATGCTCAGCATATAAAGCTGGGGGAAGAAGGAGAAAGGGGGGACATTTGGAGAGATGGTGTTCCCAAGTAACTGTTACGTGTGATGGAGCCCCTCTTTCCTGGAGAAGGCTGAACACCTGCTTGTCGAGGGGAAGTGGTGAATGAATTCCTTGTTTTGCTTTGTGCATGTGGCTTTTGCTTTACCTGCTAAGTTGCCTTTACTTCAACCCACTAGTTTTATCACTATACTCTTCTGATTCTCTCCCCCATCCCACTGGGGGGAGTGAGTGAGCAGCTGGGGGGGGCTCAGTTGCTGGCTGGGGTCACAGCACATGTGAGTATGAACGTGATTTCTCCTGGGCAAGCAGGATTCATGAAGTTGCCTTGTCTTGACTTAGGTGGGGCGTGCAGTTGTGCATTGCCTTCATGCTTGTAGTTTACCGTTAGCAACAACCTTTTCCACTGCTCCTGCCTCCCGCAGGGACACGGATCATTAATGGCAGCTACCATGGGAACAGTGCACTCAAAGGGCAGTATCACCACTCCCTGCACTGCCAACAGACAGGAGCTGACAGCCAGGGGCAAGTGAAGGATTTTGCCCCAGAATATCCTCTTATGTTGTCCCTAAGGTTCTGGACAAGTTCACCTCTGCAGAGGTGAGCACTGTCTGCCAAAGAGGGTGGAGACAAGAGATTTCTCCTTCTGATCTCTAACACAGTTGTGAGGAAGAGGATATGTTAGAAAACAATTGCCACCACAAAAGAAGCAGTAGGCAGGGCATACAGCAAAAGAAAATCAGTCAGCAATATAAAAATAGGTATTTTTCTTTCATATCTAATTCATCGATATTAGCTCTCACTTCACAAGCAACTGTTTAAATCTACAGTGAAGCCAAAATGCCTGAAAACTCTGCCTTCAAAAGACAGCTTTCTGGAACCATTTCTGATTTCGAGTAGCTAAAACCAAGACAGTTCATCTGTGCCAGCACAGCATCAGACATCTCAACAGTCCAGGACCTGACCAGAAGCCAGGAAAGCAGCCTGTGGCACACAATGCTTAGCTATCTTGTCAAGTTTTGCTCCCAGACAGGAAACCAAACCAGGAAAAAAAAAAAAAAATCATGAGTTTCTCAGCTGGCCTGCCTAAAGCAGCAGAGTAGTCTTTTTGAGTTTTTTCCATGAAGTTTTAAATGAAACAAAAATAGGGGGAGCGAGTTGCACCAAATTCTACCCATTCCTTCCCTCTAATAACATACATATATTAGGAAGATGCTGCTAACCACACAGTATGCCAGTGTGCATATAGATACTTACATATCTATTGTATTTAATAATATTAATAATTCATATATTTAAAATATCATTTTATGAGGGTTTTTTTTATCTAGTTGTGACACTAATGCACTGTGTCATTCTTCTTGTGAAAGCTCCATATCTTAAGCTCACTTACAAGGAAAAGCGTAGAAGCTCACACATCTCTCCTTGATAAATGAGACCTGTCAGGAGCCAATGATTCCAGAGCACAGGATACAAAGTACACTTGACAATGTGAACTCAAAAACAACAACAACAATGAAATAATTTTTATGGTTTACTATTTTGTGACAGAAGGGTCTAGATTACAACCAGCCTGACTAATTTACTTCCTAAGAGAAGATTCTGGGAGCATTCTGTGTGAAAATTGTTTTATGTTTCTTCCTTCCTCCAATCCCATTATTTTTTCCATGGAAGCAAGTGCTCTATTCTGTCAGTTATGCAATTATAAATACACAAACGAAGACAGTTATAAATGTATATAATACATATGTCTTATGTGTGCTCTTTCTTTTGCCTTTTTTTTGGGTTTTTTTGGGTTTTTTTTGAGATGAAACATCAAATATAAAATATACATAGCATTTGCCTTGGTGCATAGCTGAAATGCATTGTACACAGCATTACCAAAACACAGGAAGACATTATTCTCTGTCGCCGGTATTTTATGTTTGAAGGTCCCAACTCTGCAGAAAACCTAATATAGTACATATTAATTTTTATAGTTAACTCAGTAGGAACACTCACAGCATGTGTGAGTCTTTGCAGAAATAGTACTGATGTAACTAAAACTGTAAATGTTACACAAAAATATATTCACCTGTAATTACACTACGATTTCTAATAACTTTTTTCCTAAATAACCTCTTTCAAATAAAATCTTAACCACCCCCGTGATTCTTTGCAGAATCTACATCCCAACATTATTCCTTAGTGTCGTTGGAAACAGCTATGCAATTACAGTGGAAACGTGCATGCCACCACACAGCACCACCATCTGAGGGGGACTGCATATATTACCACCAGTAGTTTAGTCATGGTTCAAAAGAATTCAGCACTGAACTCATTAATTGAGGAATTCAGCTGTATTCCCTAGAGGGGATTTTGAGAGAGAACCAAAGGGTGACTACAGAATGGCTGCTGCTTTGCAACATCCCGAAGATATTTTCTGATTTATTTTGTAAAGTTCAATCTTTACTGAAATTAGTAAGCTATTAAACAGAAAAGCTATGTGATTGCAGAGGTTTTTAAATGGCAAAACAGTTCATTTCTATGGAAACACTGTTCTTACTAATTTACAAACATTTTACATCCTTATATTAGTTCAGAATTTTACTTGCAGTATATGTTACATTTTCTAGACTATTCTTTCTTTTATGGATTTTTACAGGGATGCCTTTTAATGAGCCACAGCACATGAACAGGAAGAAACCCAGAGGTGGTGGAAGGACTCAGATAGTTTAATATCTGGGATGTTACTCTCCCCAACTTTTTAGCTGTTAACACTGCTGCAACCAGTATTTTCTTCTCCTCTGTGCTGAGGTGGCATCTGTGAGCACCAGATAGCTCACTACCTTACTCCTCCAACCTGGCACTAACGTGGTCACTTTCCCCAGTGAAAGAGCAGGGAGGAGATCACTGGCAGCACAGTTTCCATCTGACCAACACCCATGACCTTCATCATTCCAGGTAATACAGTTTGAGGTCCACGGAGATCTAAATCGGTGAAGAGTTGTCTTCTGTGTACAATTTCAGCTAGTTTCAGTGGTAATATTTTAAACATCTAAGCCAAAACAAAAATCTGGAATACCATAGCTCACCCCTGACTTAAAGGATAAAAGCAGAGAAGACACAAAGAGGCAAAAAAAATTATTTCAACTGGGCATACTGACACACCTGTGAAAGAAGCCAGGTCTTAAGTATTCAATCACATGGGTTTTTTTCTTTTAAAATACTTACCTGACTTTCCCTTTGGTGTTTCTAAGAACAGTTGCAGCAAAATTTTGCGTAACTCCAACCAGACTGATGCCATCAACTTCCACAATTTGGTCATTCACTTGGATCCTTTTAGAGAAAAGCCACAAATAATAAATAACAATAAACCATAAATAATGGTGTACGTTCTTGGTGAATTTTCAGCAAAATTTAGCATAGAGAGATCTTTTCAGTTTGGTTTTTAAAAAAAAGACTGTAAACAAAAAATCGGTCATAAAATTATTGAGGTAAATAGGAGAAATGCATCGTTCCTTGCGTGCAGACACCTCATAAATCCAGCTTCGAAGTTACCATCATAATTAATAGCATCGATCATCCAGTCACTATCACCGTATACAAATACAGCAACACAAACTCTTGAATTTGTCATATGACTTAAATTAAACAAGATACTTGAACAGTTCTTATATCATTCTTTCTTAAGCCATTCTTGAAAACCAGCATAAGACACAGCTCTGGTATTCCATACTAATGGAAAAAAAATGTGATATTTAACTAAAACAACCTGCTCATCTGTGGAGAAAATAACTTGTGCATTGCAATTAATGGTGACATACTCTCTTAAAATATTTCATCTAACTTGCGCCAAAAAGATGAATTCCCAGTGTAAGTGCGATCTTGCTGCACACAATAAGACAACCTTGGACTGTTTTAATGAGGGCTCTCGCCTTGAAACCAAATGCCCATTTACAGTCAGTACACTGATGCAGGAAGTTAGGTGGAATAAAAAACATGCTGCTTTTATCTGAAGCAAGCACTGCTACAAAATCCCTAGAGTAGGCTTTGGACTCATCTAGATTACAAATGTTTGGAAGGACTGCTATACTAAAAGGTCATCTAGAAATGCATGAACAGTTTAAAAAAAAAAAAAAATCAAAACATTCACAGCTAGTTGAAAGGAGCAATTTTCAAGTACTTACATGGATGCTACTGAGCTAAATGATACAGTTTACAAAGGAATCAAGAAACATCTATGAAAAAATTACATTTAAATTATATTAAACTACCTAAATTAAGGTATTCAGTATTTTAGGATATCACAGAGAAAAGACTTCTTTACAAAGCACAATAGAGACTTCAAAAGAGGGCTGAAGCATTTTGACTTGGAGCACTTATTTCTCCGTCAAGTTTGAGGCACTGCTGTGCAGATCTACATGTGTTCACACACTATTCAGTTCTTTGGACTTCACTGATGAGTAAGAATACAAGACTTATTCTTTGGCAGCCTCACATCACAGAATGTCACTGTGTTCTGCGCAGGATCTCCCTTCTGTATATAAGAAACCTTGAAAAATTTATCTTTGTGACAGTCTGTAGCTCGTATCTTGAAAAACGTATCAGGTATTTTAATATCAGTATTTTATTTCAATTTTCACTGAAATATTTAATAATACACCAATCACATTAATATTTATTTTATCTCAATATTGTAATTTTTTTTTTTCTTTAGCAAACATGATGTACAGTCAGATGGTCTCAAGAGTTCCAAGAAATTAAATTTAAGAAGTTGGTGCCCACTGCGTGGGAAGTTGTCATGCTCTTAGCTGAAAACTAAATGGTGGAAGAACCGATTTCTTTTTGATGGCAGTTGAGCTACAACTCTTTACATACTTCACTATGCAGTGGACTAGCAGTATTCATACAGATAAGTAGTTACAGTATTTCAGGTGATGAAACATCATGTTAGAGAACTGTTGCCTGCAACTTCCTAAGTGGCTCTGTCTTGTACCTACTGCACTTCAATCTGATTCCACCTGTCCTTCAGGCATATTTTGTTATCTCCTCCTTTCTTGTTTGTACAGCTCCTAAATTAATATCTAACTTTTATGGTCATTGTTTTCCAAACATCCTCTCTCACCAAACATATGTTTTAATTACATATAACTATACATACATACCAAACAATATACGTTAACATAATTGATATTCAAATTATATAATTACATGTAATTAAAAAAGAAGTTTCCTGCCTGTTGCCATGTACATTCTATACTGCCCAGCCTAAAATACTCTCACAACCATATTCTCTGGACAGCCTTCCCTCTAGAGACCCCTCCATCAGGAACTCTAGGCTTCCTCTGTCCCTAAAACCTAATTTCAAACATGAAAGAAATATTAGGTTCAGGCTGCCAAAGCCTGAATTTTAAACATTTAACTTTGCTTTTATCATTAATGAAATCGGTAATACTTCTGAAAATTATTTTCTAATGCTCATGACTTACATCTTTGCCTATGTGAAGCAGCACTTCCATGAAGTAGCTACTGCAGAAGTAAACTAACTAAAATTCAACGAATTGCTTGCATAATTAACCTATGCAGAGACAATGTTTAGAGTATTTTTCAAGTTAAGAACTGTGTAACGTTTCAAAACTGTTATTCTCAATGTTATCAAAATACTTTAATATGTGAATGACTCATCACCACAATCATTTGAAAGAAAGCTATGAATTCACCCAGGAAAAGATTTTATTTTTCATATTCTGTCTAATGATTGATTTAATATTTTACACACTATTAATAATCTCACTACTTCTCAGCATGCTTGCCTTTGGATTCATCTTGAAGCACTCTCCTTGGTTAAATACTGCCACACAACACCTTTTGATATGACAACCAAACACTGTTTGCAGCGCCATGAATCAAGCCATTGGTGCCCAACCACTGAGAAACTCCTTTGTGCAGATTTGGGGTTTCCATGGGAGGCACGATTCAATGGGTCTTTCAGTAAAGAAGGGAGTTATCCAACAGGTATTGCAATGTTTTAGCTTTGGAAGAGCCTGGCTGAGGATTGCTAAGTGGTTATACAAAATACCTGATGCAACTGCAGAAATACAGTTTTATTTTCTGTTAGGAGACTTTGATTTGCTACCAGTGTTAATAATTAACCAGACTTTTCATAAAGATGAAGTTAAGAGGACCCTTTACAGTTGATGCACTTTATCACAGAACTGTCTGCTCCTTACTGAGGGGATTACATATCCCTTTCTCAAGTGAATAATCACTCAGGTTCTCAAAGAGAAAACCAGAGGGCTATTTCTCAGTTGACTGAACATTCAGGCAGTTGACAACAACACAAATATTAGAATGGTCAAAGAAAGATATTATTTTTTCTTATCTGACAAGCTCCTTATGGATGCCATCTAGGGAAGTGGAAAGAAGAGACTTGGGATTGAACATTAACTTCAGTAGCCCACTCAAACACATGACTAATGAGAGGAACAGAAAACACGTCATCACAGAGCAGCAGCTGAGTGACTCTGATTTTCAACCTGAGAATTTCACACAGAATACCAGTTGTGAGCTTAATGCCTTCTGGCTGAGCTCAAGCATATTTCAGAAAAACATTCATTTAAATTTAAAGTAATGGATGACTTCAGGACCTCTTGAGGTGTCAGCTTCTTCACTTTCCTTCATAATTTTTAAGCGTGTGATAAATCGGTACTTGGCCTTCGATCTGGTATCTTACCACCAAGATCTATAGAGGTACCTGCAAGCCCTATCTGGAAGACAGTATACTTCAGTAGTTTCAGAGCAATGTTATTAAACTTTGCAACCCCCTGCCATGTAGAGCCTTCTGATGTTATTTGTGTGGAGTTTCCACGGCAGAACAATCTTTTGCTTGGCTGAAAGTTTACAGGTGTTCATCAGTAAGGAACATGTTACTGAGATACATGTTTTAGAAGACAGCATCAACATTTTAGAGTTTATCCTTACTCCGTTTACCTGTGTTTGGTATTATTTGTAACTAATATAACAAAGCAATAATGATTAAAGACAGAAGCAGAGAATACATCTAAGTAGACTTAATTGCAAATGAAAGATGTTTAAGAAAACTTTTAATTATTAAATGACTGCATAGTAAAGTGGTTTTGTAACTTTCAATCAGAAACACTGGTGTGACTGTGGCAGGTATTGCATAATACACAGATAATTCTGTCCCGTATGATAGGAAATACCGTATGTTCAAAAAGAATTCTTTAATCTGCACGTACCAAATAAGCAATTCTAGAAGCAACCAGGTTTTATGTGATCATCATGTAAGACTAGAAACACCAATTCATTTCTTTGGTGGGCAAGATTTATGGTACAGCTTTCTATTCCAATTGATTAACATATTTTCAGTGCTGCAGGGATGAAAACTGAACTCTGGAATAGAAGACTATACATAATAAGAAATACAAAGTAAAGGCCTGTGTTAGTCAACTTGAAAGGAGATGTATTTAGTAAGAGACTTAAGTATCTAGATATGCTAACTACTCTCCTAATCAAATGTAGAGCAAAACTCTCTTTTGTAAGTAACAATTGTTTCAAGCTGGTCTGAAGCCAAAAGAACATGTGAGAGCTCAACACCTATAAAATCTTAGTTATCTTCAGAACTGATACACAATTTGGAATCTACAGCTTTATTCACGCTAAAGTATCTGAGTTTTCACTAGTCACAAATACACTACTTTGGCAAATCTGTTCTCCTTAAACTCAGCACATCAAACTGGTGTCTTCTGATGACAACATCAGGTATTTCCACCTTCAATGAAGACTCTGAATTTTACAGCTTTGAGTTATCATGACATACATGAAGCAAACAACGCTTTCCTATGAAAATCATAATTCATAGAAACTGTTGCTCAGAAAATTCACAAATACTGAGTCTAGTTTACCTGCCATCTCTTTCTGCTGCCCCACCTTCTGTTACTGTTTTGACAAATATTCCCAGTTTTTCAAGGCCTGCATCTGCTCCGACTCCCATTCCAATAATGCTTATGCCAAGTCCATCTTCATCTGTGAAAAAGGCAAGCAAAAGCAGAATCTTCTTACATTTGATTTGTACAGTTATTTATGCCCTGGTTCCTCTTGGTTTTCTATGTCCATGACATTCTTATGCTTCTTTTTAAAAAATCTAGTATACTACCATTTTAATTGCACAACAAAATATCACCTTCACTCTTACGAGGATCTTAGAACAACAATCAAGATTTTTACTCTTCCAATGTAGAATAAACACATCACATCAAACACCCTGTAAAATGACATGTTAATGGAGTGTCACCAAACAATCCTCCTAGGGAAGTTAACTGCAGTCTCTGAGCTGCTTCTTTAATTCCTTATTGAACAATTCTTGGAAGTCCAAAATGCCAAGGTGATTACAACAGATTAATGGAAATTCAAGACAGGCTCTGTAGACGTGGGGACTTCGTCAGACACGCAGAACAGTTCAGTGTCACAGGAACTGGAAATGGCACACAGACCCCTTACCTTTTTCTAGCTCAACTGGGAAGAGCTCCAGTTTTTCCACACGCTTCTCAAGTTCATATTCAGCTGATGCAGCCACCGGGTCAACTTCATCATTTCTCCTGTCATAGTCCTCATTGGAGTATGTATTGAAAACCTGTGGAAACAGACCAAATATCACTCAACTACCTACTCCCAAAAGACTTCTCAGTTATGAAAATAGCTACTGCTTTTGTCCTGTGATGTTGCAGAGTTTGAAAAGGCCTATTAAAAGGCAAATTTCTCCTGTACATTCAAATTTCAAGTTTAATTTCTGATTTTTCATTCAAGTAAAGCACAAGTATGGTTGCAAAAGCCAACTGAGTATAAATGATTGATTTTCATTGTTTGTGATTATAAATGCAGAAGTTGATCTTGAATGACTAAGTTGGTCTCTGCATGTCAATATTTAAAACAATTCAACTCATTAAAAAGGCACTTTTAGTAAAGATTCGCAGATATGAAAAAGCAAAATACATTGAAATTATCACCTGTATAAAGTTGCTATTTCAGTCTTTACTCCTAATGAAGTTACAGTTTGCATCCATCTAACCAAAGGCAGACTTGAAGATTACTAATCTACATTTATGCTGCCTATGTTTATCATTAGAGATTATGCTCCACATTATTTATCCAATTTTTTTGGAGATCAATATACACAGTCATGGATAATTTTTAAACTAACCAGGTTTCCAGGTTTATTTCAGCTCTAAAACAGTAATTTAACATTGATTGCATTAAACTGATTCTATTATTTACATTACTTTCTATCATACTTTCAACATGAACGTGGCCTTCAATCAGAGACTATTCAGACCTTCAGGAACTTCAGTCAGGAAAAAAGTATTTTCATAATTTAGAGGTCAGAGTTTGCAGCCTAATTCACTTAACTGTCCATGTTTAGCAGTAATGAAAGAATATGCACTATCAGTGGTAATAATTTTACTGAACTTCAGTCTCATGCATATATCATAGTCATTACTTCAAATAAAGAAAATAATTTCCCATATCTCCTCTTCCTCTTTTACAGTCACCCTACAGAAGATACAAGTATGTATCTTTTGTACATTTTTCTGTATCACTGTATCTCTTAGAACATAAAATAGTGCATCGTACTATGTAGCTTCACATATATTCAGAAGGTCCCAAGAAGCCTGGTCTCTTACAGCCTTGTCTGAAGGCTCCTTAATGACTGTCCCTGAAGCAAGTGCAGCAGCTTGCTACCCAGTGCAATGCCAGGAACTAGGTTCGTTTCCACCTGAGGTTTCACCTGTCCAAAAAGCTGTTGGTGCATATTAATTTCTTTTAAATAGTAAATATATTAACACCGCAATAGAAAAATACTACTAAATACTATTGTAAGTATAGTAACTGTGGTATAGCTGCTGTGAAGCTACTGCAAAAAGTCTCCCAGCTTTATATAAAGTAGTAGTAGAAGCAGAAAAGATGTTAATCAGTCTATGGATATTTTAAATCCTGCATTTTACATCCCTGTGAAACACTTTATAAACTACCTCTTTTGAGAAGACTGAGGTGATAAACATTTTACAAGAATTCACATGTCTATCTTGCACTGACTTTTAGTGCTGTTGATACAAGAAAAAGGCTGTTTTACCTAAATCACTTTCCTAAGAAGCCTTCATAAATATATCCAAAAGCTAAGTAAAATAAAGTACGGGCTAAATGATGTCCAATGCTGCTGAACATTTTACGCTGGTTTAGTAAGTATAAGAATGGAGAAAAGACACTGGTGTAGAAATAAGCATGAAGAAATGTAACAATTTACTTGGTCTAAAATAACCTGCAAAAATCTATGTGCAAAGACTGGCCACACAACACACAAATGGAGATACCGTGCAAAGAACCAACCCCTTCAACACATGATTGGCTTCAGTTCCTTTCCTAAGCTTCTGTTCGTGGATGCAGTAACTACAACTGCATCTTGTATTTTGTGAAGGCCCTTAATGATGTATTAATTCCTGCTCCTGTTGTTAACCCCACCAGGTGTTTGAACTCCCAGTTAAAATGGAAAACAAAATGGAGAGTATCCATACCTGCTTAGCAGCCTGACAGAGGAGTTCTTAAGAAGTCTTTTGTTACTCTGTCTTCCATAGACCTCTTTTACACAAGATAAAGCCTTCTTCATGTCAGGTAACCTTGCCTACTGTTTCTCAAAACACTTGGAAGATAAGAAGAATCAAGAACATGGTTTTCTGTGTAGGCCACATCAAACTAGAAAACAACCTGCAGATCTAATGATGCAAGCCTGCGTGTAGTGATAAAGCATCAGGTACAGAACAGGCAGTCATCCCATTTATCTTTTCATCGATATGTACAATTCACAGCAACCAACTCTACCCTGTCACAAGAATAGATCAAACCAGTCAGGAGAGACCACTCAACAGCAACAAAAAGCCCTGGTGAAGGCTGGTGGGTAACCTCCCCTGACACCTTCTCTTCTCTGTGGTTTGCTGTCAAAGGTGACTGTGACCACTAAGGGCTCCATATCCAAACCCAATCTCATTTATGCTGACACCAACCAAAACAGGGACTGATCAGTAGACCTAGACTCAACTAAAACATTACTTAACTAAGATCTGACCACAAACCTCTAGGTCTCAAATGCATCAGTCATGCAAGTACAGGTTAAAACCAAGAGCTGTGAGTTTAGCTTGTTTTGTCTCATCAACATGATAAGAGAGACCTGTGTCTCAGATGTGGAACACAGGTGGATGGTATCAAGGAAAATGGAGATACAGCTGCTAGCTGTTGAAGAATGATGAAAGAGGCAGGTAAATATTGCTTGCTGAAGGCAGAATAGAAGAGGGTGGGGTATAGGGGAAAAATTATGTCCTAGAATGAGTATATTTATTTCTGGATTCTTTTTTGTTATGTTACTGGTCCCATTCTTTCAAAACCCACCTGGATCTGTTCCTGTGTGGCCTGCCCTAGGTGATCCTGCTCTGGCAGGGGGGCTGGACTTGATGATCTCCAGAGGTCCCTTCCAACCTCTACCATTCCATGATTCTATGAATCTTTTCTCTTTGTTCAATGCCTGGCATTAGTATGTTGTGGCAGTAGTTTCAGATTTGTTGCAGAGTGACTGGATATGCTTTAGGTTAATTTTCTTTCAGAGCACTGTATTGTATATCGAGTTCTTGTTTGGGATGACCTTTCTGGAACCTGACTAGACAGAAGACATAGCTTCTTGGATCTTCCTCACTGTTTTAGAATATTTAGGCTTAGAGAAAGAACTAAAGATACTGTTGATGGTGAATACAGTTATCATTATGCCTCCAAGTATATCATGCCACTCTTATCTAGTAGCGAGATTGTAGGATCACTGATAGCATCAAGGTAAAAGAGTGTATGTTTCCCACCTGGCATTAAATCATCGTCTTTTGTACACTGTCATATGATCTTGCCCACTGCCTTCAACGTGTGTTTTGACTAAGGGGAAGAAGGAATATATTATTGTATGTCATTTACCTCATTTTGCACAATTGTATTTAATGGTTGACTGATTCTATTGAATGAATCTCTGGGTGCTTGGAAATTTTCTTTCTTTGTGCAACAGTCTCTCCACCATAGTAACGAACTGCTCTCTCAGTACAGTCATGAGAACTGTCACTCAAGATTTTACTTTGCTAAAAATAAAATAAACAGTTATAACTTTTTTTGTCAAAGTATGGTTAACTTGATTTAAGTAGACCTACTTTACCAAGTCTTGCCACTGTGTCTCCTAGACTGTATGTGTGATTTCAGACTCAGGGGAATTCTCCCACTCCCTGTGATTTAAGAGGTTTGGCTTTGCCGTAACACTGGGCAAGTACCCACTACAATGAAGTCTCCTGAGTCATTACTTAAAGTAAGTCCTTTTTCAGGGAAATCAAATACATCATCTTAATCTCTGGTTGTACCTGTCCAAATATTTAGAAAAAAGTAAGTTTCCATGGAAGTCACCTGTGACATGTACAAGCATTTACAACAGCACTTGTAATCCAGCAACAGAGGAAATAAAAAGCCACCAAAAGCGGTGACAACACAGCAGACACCAGTGCTCAGTGTGTATGTCAAAGCAAACAAACTTCAAAGAACTGATGGGCTCACTTCACCACTGCTGTTAACAGAATATATTTCTGTCTTCTATAAAGTGAAAGAAAAAAGGGTCATCAGTGATTCACTTGGCACCGAAATAATGACAAACTGTTATGATCAAAGAAGCAGATAGTATAGTTAGGCACCCTGGGTGGCACCCCCAGGGAATTCATACATATGCGACTACTTTCTTCACTTTCAGTAAGCAGTCACAGAGCACAATCTAGGAAAGATGTCACTAACTACAAAAACATGTTGCAAACTAATTCAGAAAAAAACCTCACATTTTAGTCCTAATACTTCATTTTATGAGTAAGACCAGAAAGATTGAAACTGATTATTCCTGGAAAAAGGAAAAGTTTTGTAAGTTCAGGGCATATTTTATAGCTCTCAACTACCAATAATCCTTTTCTGGCAGTAACCAGTAGGTAGTGACAACTCTTTTTTTAAGGAAGGCAGAATGGAGAACTATGAATAATCACATGGGCCGTCCTCCCCATGGGCTAGCCAGCTTGGTACTGCATTAACAACATTGTATAGTATTGCTTACTACAAACTCTACAGCATAAAAACTCTCAGGTGGATATGCCTACACTGTCTTTGCAAATTGTGCTAAGGAGCAATACCTGACGCCAGGTTCAACTGCTGCTGACTGTCTTGCTGTCTGTGCTTTATAACCCTCCAATGACTGGTGGCCACAAAGAGAAAGAATTGTGCAAGAACTGCATACTGATGGATTGCACCTTGTTGAAGTAGCTGTTTTACCTCAGCTTACTTAAGTCTAACATACATAGCTAGTCTCTCTTACAGGCAACTCTTGATTATACCAGGTCATTTGACATCAGGAGCCACAGCCAATGTACAGCACTGATGACTGCAATATCAATCATGAAACCATGCTTTCCACCCACTGCTGCTATGCTGTCACAGCACCGGGTCCTCATGCCTCTGTTCAGAAAGCAAAACCAGTACCTAAGATCCAACCCAGCCATCTGGGTGAGATGGATCACCATGCACAGGAAAGCAGTGCTGCAAAAAATGGCATAATCACTTACAGTGAACATTTGGATCCAGTCATGCCTCTGTCATGCTCTTTGTGGAGGGGAGTAGGCATCACAGCCACTATCTTACCATGATGATGACATGTAAGACCAATAAACTACTACTTTTCCCCAATATTTTCTTATTTCTGAAAATCTAGTGTGAAGGTTTCATAACCCTGGTGTGCTAGAGGCCATTTTGAAAGTGAAGCTAGGCCATGGAGTTGTTATTACAATTTCTGTTCCTGACCCCATCACTGCCATTACTATATGTGCTGCCAGCAAAAGAGATTGGTATTGCTTGTGTGAACAATAAACATTGCTGAAACTTCTCCTCAAACCTGCACAACTACCTATCTATCTCCTCTTTCACTTTCATTACTGCCCTTAGTAAAGAACAATCAAAGACACCTATCAGAGGCACCTCTTGTCCTATTACAGACAACTGACATTTTCAGGCATGCTTGCAGGCATAAAAACCAATGCTATTTAGCCTTGGGAAGACCCAAAATCACAACTTTTTTTTCACACCTACCAAGACAAGACCAAGACCACAATTTTAGTTTCCTGGGTCTTGTATGGAGCCACGGTTCCAGAAACAGCAGCCAGATACTGTAAAGAGGCTGAATATGGCTTCCCAGAGGAATACCTAACGCTCACTGCTTTAGTGCATGATGCTTGCTTTAGTACATGACAAGCTTCATCAGAGTGACAACTGGTATTCTCAGCCTTCTTGTGTGCAATTAAAAAACTTTAAAAATTCAGAACGCCTTTGTTCCACACCTTTGCAGACAGCAGCAGTGACCAAATGGGTCATCTCTGTAAATCCTGGTGAAACCCTGAGAATGGTCAAGTCTTCTTCTAGTCACACATCATTACTGTGCAAACATCCAATGCAAGAAGATGAATAATTAGAGAAATACCTTGTAGTTTTACCTTTTTGTAACTCATGTTCAGGGTGTGCTGTGTATTTTCTGGAGGAGAGTCACAGAGGACTCCCTCATGTGGAGGGAACAAAACTTGGCACAGACAATGTCAGTATTTGGAAAGCATAGACCTTAGAGCACAAACTCTAATCTTTCCTATCACTCATTCTCTTCTCTAACTGAATAAACTTGGTTGTCCTGTACTGAAACTGGGAGAAAAGAGAAATGTGCAAACATTACAGGTAATTAATCAACCTGACGCTATGGATGTATCCTTTGGCAGCCTTAGTTATAACGACAGTAAAAACAATTTCTTTTGGCTGGTTCTGCCACATACACCCTGTTGATTTTGGGAAAGATGAAAACCCAGAGGTGGTCTTTAATGCAGAGATGGATGGGAATCATAAATATTTTGTATCAGACGCATTATTATTAATTGCAGTAACAGCAGGAATTTCAGATAATTTTTGTTGTGATTGTTAGCAAGAATCCAAGTAAGAAAACATAGTGGCTAAGTAAGCTGGACACAGCACATTCAGAAAAGCACTGGAAGTCTTCTAGAGAAGTCTTTAAGTCTAGAACGGCAGTAGCACCTCCCTACTCTCTCTGAGAAAGAACAGGTACGTTTGCAGGGTAGCTGCCCATTTCTTCAGAGCAGTTTTGCGATCATCTCTTTTTTTGAATATACTAAACTACACTGATGGGCTTTCTCCAATAAGGATGAAAAAATCTCTTGTGAGGAGAGAAGTGAGGAAGAGCTGTAAGAGCACCACAGGAAGAATCAGACATGTTCATGGACATGACACTGACCTACATTGTTGTACTTGAAACACAAGCAGTTGTGAGGAGCACTCCCGTGCTGCATCCCACAAGGGCAGGAGGCAGGCACAGAACCAAGGATGAGCACAAACTCTGGATGTGCTCAAGAAGCTAAATGAGATTTAAAAAAAAAATAAAAAAATCCCTGTTTGACCACTCACATATCCTCTTCTTGAAAGTCTCTCTACAGCATAGCTTCAGGGAGGAAAGGAAGCTCTGACAATGTCTGAAACAGATGGGTTCTTCTTTAAGTAGTCTTTTTTCTGCAATGTGGTCACTTTGTCACAGTCAAAGGGAGTGAGTCAGTGAGGAGGAGCCACCACAGGCTTCCTCCAGCTTTCCTGGCTTCGCACCCCCCTAAAGCCTGTGTGGGCATCAGCTGTCACTAATGCTTCAGCAGGGAAGTACCAAGGAGACAAATCTTACCAAGAAGCAACTGCAGGGATGAGACACAGATGGAAATTAGACAGTTGCAATATTGAAAGAAATTGATTGTCTAACACCAAAACCAAGCCTGGGGTTTCCCTCAGGAAGTTCTGTGGGAGAAAGATCTGTCCTCGTGGCCTGAAGCTCCAACAAAAAGAACTGCACAGGAGATTTTAGTTTCTGAAAACCTTAAAGTATCTGGGACCTAGACTTCTCCATCCCAGAGACCTTTTCTGACATAAAACAGAGAGCCAAGAGCAAGTGCTGCCACACACAACCAAGCTGTTCAATTTGTTGATACAAACTGGAAACTATTATCTACAGATATTCTTGTTCTAGGTATCTTGCACAGACTATCAAGTCTTCTCTCTGTTGGAACCATCATGAAGACCATGTCTAGTAAAAACCCACAGTGTCATTGTCCTGCAGCAATGCCAACACATCTCAGCTTCCATCCATACAGCCCTGTTCACTACAGTATGTCCTGCATCTGGCCTGCCTAAAGACAGAAGCACTCAACTGATGCTAACCCCAAACCATGCCGCAGTCATCCTGTCTGGCGGAACACATGCATTAAAACATGTCGACTAATCACACGCACTCACAGAATCATAGAAAAGTTTGGGTTGGAAGGGACCTTTAAAGGTCACCTATTCCAACCCCCCTGCAATAAGCAGGGACATCTTCAACTAGATCAGGTTGCTCAGAGCCCCATCCAACCTGACCTAGACTATTTCCAGGAATGGAGCATCTACCAACTCTCTGGGCAACCTCTGCCAGTGTTTCACAAAACCCATTGTAAAAAATTCCTTCCTATCTAGTCTGATACTAAATGACATGACCATGGTTTTGCTTCCCAATATAAGCAGTCAAATAAACAGGCAAACTTCATTTTTAAGCTCATTTCACTGAAAGCAGTGTCTTAAATTTTGTACAGCGCAGTTTCAGGCCTAAACATGGAGCTGAAATTGCTTTGGTGGTACTGATGGATCATCTCCTGGTAGTCACAATGGGAGGACATACTTGCTCACTCTCCTTGACATCTCCGCTATACTCATTACTGGTAAATCAGAAGATACTACTGCTTCGGCTCAGAGGGGCTGCAAGGACTGAAAGCAACCCAGCTAAAACACTTGAGTCCTTCCAAGAAGGATGCATCAGTGTCTAGCAGTGCATCAAACTGCTCTTCTACTATAAATCCCTTACCTGAGCATTTTAAATTCGATGTAGACATATTGGTATAAAAATATGGCCTTCTTGATATTTCAAATGAAGCAGAAGGCCAAATTTTCAAATCTCTCTTATTCTCTCTCATTTCAAGTTTTCTGTGTACAAATGCTTTTTTTTACCCTGTCTTTCTGTGCTACTTAGTTCAATTTTAGATGTGACTAAAACCACCTGTTTTTATTAAGTAATTTCCTAGAATCAGTGAAGTCTATTACTTCTTTTCATTTATTATTTATTCAGTTTGTCCTTTACTGCTGAAGCACTAGTTTTGTTGCAATTTATGTTACTCCTTGTCTAGATAGCAGAAAACCGTAATATCAGTGTTGCTGGAAATAAGATGCGTGTCCCATGTGAAAACTTCATGCTGTTATTCTTAATGAAGACAGGTCAGAGCAATTAGCAAGTGTAAGTCCTGGTACCGAAGACTAAAATTAAAGCTAATACAGATCTGCCCTTACAGAGTAATTTCTAAGAAAAATAAAATTCCCAATCATTATTTGGCTAATATTGTATCCTTACAGGTGGTTGTTATACAGCAAAATGGAAAATTAAACTGTATTTTTCATATTAGTGCTATCTAAAATGCTGCTCCTTCAAAACAAGTTAAATTTTTACTTGGATAAGTAAACATTTTTATACTAGTAAGTAACAGCTAAAACCATCATATATTGTGTGTGCTCCTCTAAGGAGGATCGATGAGGAGATAAAAGACACTTTTCTTAGGCTGAGTTTTCCTCATTCTTCACGAAGGGACTCTTTCCCTTCTGAAAATACCCAGTCTAGGAAAAAAAAATAAATAAATCCAGCAGTTCAAGGCTTACAAAAATCAAGTGAGTTCTGAGAAACTCCTGTTCTCCAGGCACTGGCTCTTGTTGTGACTTCATCAGTGAGCCAGCAGAGCTGCTGCCTCCTTCATGGGGAGGAGCACAGGAACATGTGGGCATCTTTAATGTAATGTATTTTTTCAAAGCCTCTGCCTCCTCCCTCCACAACAGTGTCTATCACTGACCCAGTCTAAAGCCACTCCGACACAGATAATCTCCAGTCATCTGCTAATTACACTCAAAGCCATTGCCAAGCAACACTCCTCTTTCAGAGACTGGAACATGAGATCTCTGCAAAGCAACAAGTACTGGGACAATACTTCAATGAAGCATTTACAAAATAAAACCATCCAAGATGCAACCTGGCCCAGCACTACAGCCAGCAGCTGTTCAAAACCAGGGAGAGAGAAAGGGTGTCCTGCAATTTAATAATGAGTTACTCCAAGTGCTTTCAGTGACTGCAAACTCCTGCTGCAAGGGAATTTCTTCAAGGCTGTAACTTTAACTAAAATAAACTTTGCAGAGGCAGAATGTGAACTTTTCCATGTTGCATCCATTTAGGGTCCAAATCCTGCTGGAAACAAGTGGGACTGTAGCCCTGCACCACTGTCTCTTCATACTTTTTAAGGGACTTGAGAACATGATAAGCTCCTTTGAAAACAAATTAATACTTAAACACTTACGAAGCTATACAACATTACACAACACCTAGTGTCCTTCACAGTCTCGATCTAGTGCACAATGAAAAAATGAGAAGTGGAGAATGAACAGTCCCCCCAGGGCGGGAGTCTTTGTAGACCAGGCTTGCCCTTTGCAGCAGTAATCCTACTGATGTGAAACTTCATGAACATTGCATCATGAGAAATACAGATGTCGTTAATAATTTATTTCTTTTCTACACAAGTAACAAATTTTTGAGTCTAGGTTGTTGAGGGCAAATATGCCTCTAAACCAGTGATGGAAAAACTACAGCTATTTTCCCATGGCAACCCTAAAACCCCAAACAGTTCACTCACTGGCAAATATAAAATTACTTCAACACAGAAAGTCTGAGATCGCTTCTCTGCTCTTTTTTTATTAAACTCATTTTCCATGCTTTCAGCATGCAACCCTTTGTAGAACATCTGAACATTAGACTTAACTTTTGCTGGAAGGCAACCTAAGTAACTCAACTTGCTTATCCTGAAAGGGTCACCCTGGTCAGATTTAAAAAGATTCACTGGTATCGAAACACAGCTCACATGGAATTCACAACTTGCACAGCTGTTAGGGCTGCTGTGTCTCGGTTTTGTTCCAGTAAGCCAGTAAAACAGCATGGTGCACTGGAGCCTGGAGTTGACGAAGATCTGAATAGTCTTATCTGAATAGTCCTGCTTTTTTGTATATAGTGACCAGTTACAATTCCATGAGAGTTTTTTTTCTTTCCATCCTTCTCACTATTTCTTTTGCCATAACCATTATAACAAATGAGAAATTCAATTACTGGCCTGTTTTTCTCTTACATTAACAGTACACACTAAATTAATGGAATTCCTTTTGATGAGTTTCACAGACCTGGGTCTAAATCTTCTTGTGCAGTGGGTTAGTTTTTGTCACAGAGTACCTTGGTAGCAACAGTATAATGGACAAATGAATGACTAGTGAGGTGACCCCCTTGAGTCTACATATATGAATCCCAAGGAGACTTCTTAAGTTCTGTGTACTTCATAGGTATGCTTCACATGTAATTCATTCCTCTGCCTTGACCTTGCCTTTTTTTAAGGCTACATTGTATTACTGGAAGTTACTGACAAAATTTACTTCTCAATTGTTTAAATCTCATGCTGTCTATTTTTGGCCAGTAATCCAAAATTTAGATATGGAGAATAAAAACTGGGGAAAAAAAACCTTGCATTTTTCACAACAGTAGCTTGACAATTGCAGGTAAAAGAGCCAAGAGACAAACCCTACTGTATTGCATTCCCATGAAGCTCAGGGTTCCTCAGAAAGTCTCTCCTGCCAGACTCCTTTCACAGATCCCAGACAGATTAGAGATCTAGGTACAACAATTTAAGATGTTACTGCCTACAGCAGGGCGGTAGTGACCTTTAAACCTGAATGGCTTTGTCTAACTAGAACTGCACTCCTATTTCGGGGTAAAGTAAAAGCATTTGCCTACACCTTGAGAGCACCTCCATCCAGCAGAACAAAGAAGCAGCTGCAACAAGAGTACATCGATAGCCACACTACGCAAAAAAAAAGAATAAAAATATCAATAAGAATATGTAAGAAGAAAATTAAATTCCAATGTGACAGCAGATACATTTTATCACTCTTTTGGCAAGCCCCTCTATTGCCAAGGTAACAAACTAGCACGCTCAAGATCTCATTGTATCTTTCAATGTGAAAATAAGCATACAAATGAGAATATCTGTAGTGAGCTGGGTTTGACAAATTAATTATAATACAGTACAGCCTCAAGTCTGGAATTCTGGTGTCTAAACAAGTTTGAACAGATAGGAGAGCATGCATCAAAGTTGCAATTTCTGTCCCTAGACAGCTATTCCTGAATCAGCTGCAGTATTTCTTCCAGATCCTTGCAACACTGCCAATTTACATCGTAACTGAGGGTGCTATTTTTCTTCTGCCTTCAAGAGCGACACATGAGCTGGCCAAGAGTAAATGCTGCTTCTGGCACCAATTAGTACAGACTGCCATACAGTAGCAATGTCACCATGAAACAACACATCAGTGTTTCTTCTCCCAGCTATCTCACCCTCTCCCTCAGCCTACAAGTCAAGATGTCCACAGAGTAAAAATGACAGAAATGTCCTCAGAGGCGAACACCTGAAGTACAACACTAACTATTCATAAAACTTTCTTATTTCTATTTAAAATAAATCTCAGCAGAGATAAATTGTGTAACCTTCATATTCACTAAAAATGAAACTACAAAAACAAAATTTCATAAGCAATTCCTTTCATTCAATTATGGATGTCAGCACTGTTAAGAAAATAAAGGAAAAAAAGGGCACAAAAAAGTGATCATAGGCATTAATTTAGAAGATTTGCTGAATAAATTATGCAGAGGTAATTCACCCAACTGCAGTTTTATTGTAAACTTATGACATTTCATAAACAAAAATATAATGCTTTTATTATATATATATAAATATATGTATTAAAATGTACTATAAATAGTACATATAGCTATCTATCCCTTTATTTAAGGCAGAGAAGAGATCATACACGGAAGAAAAGACTTAGGTGGAAAGAGTCTGACTTGGGGTCCAATTTTCTTAATATTATGTCATCAACAGAAAACCTACTCTGCTTTTTTGAGGTGCAAAGTTGCAACTGCCCCAAAGTTTTTTGATGACTGTCCTATACCTTGTCTCATTCCTAGCAGCTGCTGCATTTGGTACTAACTGGCAATTTTGCCGATACCACTGCAGGTGTAGCAATGACTAAGTGAGCAGGGGAGAAGACTCCAGTGCCAGAAACCCAAAGACTTTAGGGCTTTGCCTCAGACGAAGGCGCAGTAAGCAAATGCCTGTAGTGTGACCCCTTTCTGAATCTCTAATGCTGTTCCACCAGTACCTTTCACAATAACTTAAGTTCATACAAAAATCTTAAATAAAAAAATGCTTGGATTTTGTGTTTTAGTGAGAAATTCTTACTTAATGAATACTTTAACTGAGATTGCATTACTAAAGATAGTCCCATGGTCTGTCTCTAGATGACTGAGATGATTGTGGGAAATTCTATTATATTCTATTAAGAAATATTTTATTAAGAAAAACTCAGAGATGCGTTAAACTCCTCCTTCATAGAGTGCCACTGCACAGACTATTCACTGCTTAAGTATATGGCTTATGAGTTGAAGTGTAGCTTAAGTATGACACTAGATATTAGACAGCACTTCAACTGGCTTTCTGTACAGGGTAAACATAATCCTCCAATTTAAGGTAGCACGTGCTACAGAGGGTATTTATTTGGTTTCTAGTACAAGCGGGCATTTTTCTACATCGACTAGAATGCTTGTGATTCTGAGGAATCTAAAGCCTTTGGCAGCCTATTGCTACATTCACATTAAATCACCATGCAGCGGTATAAAAGAGACCAATTAATGGAGTGTTGCATTAATTTGGTTGGAGTGTTTCACCAGCTCCCACCAAAACCCAGCTGTTCTGCCTGTTAATGCCATTGCTTATATATAAAAATGGACAAATAGGCAGAGGCTAAGAGGATTAATGGAAAAGCTTCTGTAATACAGCAAAAGGGTTGCTGTATTTTGTAAACATCTTTCAAACAGAAAGTGCAATGCAGCATTCTCTGCGCCAGATCACTACTCAATTACTTCATATTGTAGACTTACCAATCCCTTAATTGCACCTGCAGGCAGAATTCATTTTGGCTGGCTGCATTTTTTCTAATGATAGTTTCACATTCGCACTGTTTAGCACAATGAATCGCGTCCTAGTAAGACGTAAAACTGCCCAGAGTAAGCAGAAGAATGTTTATCCATTAAGCATTCATACCGAGTGTATTACATTACAGTTAATCACACCAATGCTTCAAAAATCAGACAGTCTCTATTTCCAGAGGAATTTAGTCTCCCTAATACCTCCTAATATGGTACACGAGGTAACAGAGACTCTTAACACAAACCAAGAATAGGGGTTCCCTGATCTGACTGACTCACTGGTTCAAATGCACCAGCTCCAAGTACAATTTAAAATATAGTACTGGAGTAAGAAACAGAAGGTTACAAATGTGTGCACACAGTAAATCTGAATAAATAGACAAAGAGAAAGAAGGATCATGGGGATAAGCCGGTATTACTGAATAATGCCAGCTCGGGATGAGACTACAGCAATAATGCCACAAAGTGGGGATTCAAGGTAAATACATTTAAAGTGACTCAGTTCAACACTATTTTTGGACATTTTTCAACATCAACATTTGCTATGACATCAGGTATGAAGTCTGACATTAGTCCCTTGAAATCAATAGCAAACGACTTCATCAACCCCAAGAGGCAGAGGTGGGAGCCTATATTATAATTGGTTTTCACTCTATCCCTCATACTGTGGAGAAACTAAATTAGCATAGAAACTACAAGGAATTTTGCTTGCATGGCAAATTCTACTCTTTGTGCCCAAATTTACTGCAGAAATACACATGATTTTATAGATGTTTCCAACATACCAATCTGTGATGGATTGGAAATTCTGTAGAACCAAATGCAAACCCTAGCACACAGTACTGTCCATCCTGAGAAGACATTTATGGAGCTCCATGGAGCCCAGGCTGTGGGCACCCCAGGTTTTGTTATGTCTCCCCCATCCTTCCACCAGGCTTCTTGTAAGTAAGGCTCAGCAAAACAGGTTGCAGGGCTGTTATTGATGTGTTGAAGAATGAACATGAACCTTCTCCACAGACACCTGATGGGAGAGAAGAATCCTGACTCCTGTCATATTCCTGTCATTGTCAACTTAGAGAAGCTACAGAAATGAAATCAGTGAAGAGTGGGGAAATACATCGTTTTTGCTTGCTTGCACTCTCAAGAAAATGTTTTCAGTCTGTCTGGTGTGGGAAATGAGGAGAATGCACTTATGCATGTGTGTGCTTTTTTTGGGGGGGGGATTTTTTTTTTGGTTGTTGTTTTGTTGGGTTTTTTTTGTTGTTGGTTGGTTTTGGTTGTTTGTGGTGTTTTGGTTGTTTGTTTTGGTTTGGTTTTGTTTTGCTTTGTTTTTTAAAAATTATTTATTTTTATTTATTAAAGAGTTTTAGTGTATTTTTTTCCCCACAGGAACATCTTGCTTTACTGTTCTGAGGTTGACCAAGCATCTCCCTGTGAATGTCCATAACAGTCCTAGCATGCACAGCTACATATGGGCAGAGGGGCAAGTGAGGCACCATGTCCATACACATCTGTTACTGGATATGAAGACAGACACGGGGTTATATGTGAGCCCACTGCTGTCTCTACCACACGCCAGTAGTGAAGGAATCAGATGTATGGCCAACAAACACCCGGACCTTCATCGGTGACTTAAGCCCTCTGAGCTTTCTGTCTTCTAGAAGCAACTTCCTGACCTGCTTCAGACAGAAAAAAACTGAAGCTCGTGACAAATATTCCACCTTTGTGAGGAAAACTAAAATACAAGGCTTAGCTTTCTGTCTGGATTTGCCCAAGCAGAGGAGGAGAAAGCACTCTTTATCATGTGCAAAGACAAAGAACTGTAAAAGCTACAGAACAACATCTCTATATGTTGCACCAATGTAATGACCACAGCACAGGCATCTACGAGAGAGCTGTTCAGTTACTCTACCAGCTGAAGCGTACAGCACACAGCTGGTATCGCTGTCACTGACAGCAACTGTATTCTGGTTACAAACAGCTGCACATTTCTTTTAAAAGTAAAACACACACCATTTAGCAGAAACTGGACATATTCCAGATAACAAAACAGGTATAATCTGTGTATGACAGGCTATAAACCAACAGTTAACCTTTAGATAACCTTAGGATGAGTTTAATACTAATGGAATGAATAGAGGGAACATACACAAGTATCCCTTAAAAATTCTGACATTTGAATATTCTTCAGTCAGCTAGTGTTCATTGTCTAAAGAAATTGGCAAAGCAGTGATTCTTACCCAAACCAAGAGCTGTGAATGAACAGTCAGAGGAAGACAGCAAACTAATCTCACAAAACTGCTAAAATACATTTACACATACAACCGTAGGTATTTTTAAGTAAAAAAGTAAGTAAAAAAAAAAAGGTACACATCCTAGTTTTTTAGAACCACATCTTCTAAAATACTATTTCATATTTCTGGTTCCAAGAAAAACCATCAATGCTGAAAGACTTCTTTTCTGGGCGGGCATTACTATTATTCTTAATCAACCCCCAATAGATCAAACATAAGGAAAAATAGAAAACAATTCTAAGCAATCTTTGCAAGTCCTTGTTTAAGTACTTTAACAACAGTACTAGCTCAAGAAAACCACAAGTGATAACGTTAACATTCACTGGGAAACTGCACAACAGACAGTTGGTACAAAACATATGTAATTCCTGGCTGCTTTTTACTCCTTAAAAAAACAATAGTGAATAAAAACACTGTCTTGGATGAGGGAGTTAGTTAGATATAGGTAGCATGGGAAAATAAATACATGGTTGGACATCAAAACAGCCAAGCTGGTAAATCTTCAATCTTGCCAACTTTAATTTTAACCCTACTGTTATTGATTAAACACCCTGAGATACTAAAACAACTTAACAAAAGAGCATGTTTGGCTTGCAAATATTTGGAAAATAGCATGGTGACAATTTTATAAAGCCTTTTCTATTATACTAGTAAAATTTATAACCACAAACACAGTTCTATCTGTAAGCCAGCTCAAGTTTTAGCTTTCAATTCCTTGCAGTAAAGTAAGAATAGAAGCCACAGAGTTTAAAAGGATGCTATCAACCATCAAACATCTTAGTCTTGAAGGGAAGAAATGTTTTCACACATTCAAGAGTAAAACCAATAAAAGTGCATGTCAGAAGCTAAAAAATTATCCAAACATATTTATTGCTCCAGACCAACAGGATTAGCCACAGATGAAGCAGCTGCATGAACGTGTTCTTACTGCTTGAGAACAGGAGTCCACCCACCTCCGGGTGAGAAAGCTGGTCAGAAGAGCCACACACAGGCAATGCAGGAACTCCTCCTGAGTCTGGACTAAGTACAGGATTCTGCAAATACAAAACTGATTCCCTCCACTTTTTTATTTTCAAAGAAAAAGGAAAAACGTGCCTCTTTAGAATTCAAGAATCTCCAGAAGCATGAGCCAAAAGCAGAGTTACCATAAAAAAGTAGAGCACTGGACAAAATACTGGAGGAGAAAAGGCAGCTGAGTTTTGAACTGCAGCTGCAACCCTGGACAGTATAGGATGTTTACCATTTTACTTAACTTTTCAAATGACATTTTAATACAAAGGGCCAAATGGTTTTGGTATCACACAGAACATCAACAGGGAGCGGCTGTCACAGAAAATGATGCAAAGAACTGGTAATCTTATGCCAACAGTTAATTAAAAACCTGTCTGGTAATACTCCAAATGAAAAGCAAGTTGAAGATATCATGCATGCTTTTGCTTATTTATCCTGAAAAGTACAAGACATGGCTTCAACTCAAGTTTTAAAAATTGTTTTATCTTTTCAGGGATAAAAAGCAGTATTAAAATAATCTTACTTTACCTACCTTTAGGTTGAAAGCCTGTCTGTCTTGCCAAATGGGCAACTGTCATCATCTGCCTTAAATTCAAGCTTCCCAATGGTGAATATACACTGTCTTCCAGAAACTAAACTATTTTATTTCTGATAAATGTCATAATGTAACTCAATATAGAAGGTGCAATAAAAATACAAACTGTAATTGCTATGCCTTTATGTTACAACTTCTAACTAGCAAGAGGGAGATTTATGGAAAAGCCATCGTGTCTGTTTAGGAAAGAACTTGTATTTTATTAACCCATCATACTTTTCTGAGCTTTTTCCAGGATAGGTGCCTGAAAAACAGATACACAAAATGGGTTCCACCATTTGTAAACAAAACATATATCTTGTATAGAGTGGCTCTTTACACTGAAGCTTTTAATTTGTTCTACCAAAACTTTGATTTAAACAAGTTCAGGACAAAAAAATCCTTCCACCAAAGAGTAAGAACAATTTAAAGGCTGTTGCTTTGCCTTTCAAAAAATGCTTGATTAACTATGGACTTATGTAGGGAACCAGCAATTAGTCAGCAAGTGATGACTGCTACATGATAATCACCTAGATGAAAATTCCTCTGTGTGCAATGCAAGTTAACTGAATCCAGGTTAACCCTCCCTCATGAAAGCTACCTCCAACTGCTATCCTTCTACTACTCTAAGAGCTTGACACAGCCACCTACAACAAAATAAATCCTTTACCTACCATCTTCATGACACAGAATCACAGAATCATCTAGGTTGGAAAAAACCTTCAAGATCAAGTCCAACCATTAAACCTACTCTACATGTCCATTGCTAAACCACATCCCTAAGCACCATGCCTACATAACTTTTAAACATAGCCAAGGATGGTAATTCAACCACTTTCCTTGGCAGCCTGTTCCAGTGCTTTACAACCCTTTCAGTGAAAAAATTCTTCCTAATGTCCAACCTAAATCTCCCCTGGTGCAACTTGAAGCTATCTCCTCTTGTCCTATTACATGGGAGAAGAGACCAACACTAACTTCTCTACAACCTCCTTTCAGGTGGTTGTACAGAGCAATAAGGTCTCCTATTCTTCAGACTATATAGCCCCAGTTGCCTCAGCTGCTCCTCCTAAGACTTGTTCTCTAGACCCTTCACCAGCTTAGTTGCGCACCAGTTAGACCCACACCAGCACCTCAATGTCTTTTCTGTAATGAGGGGCCCAGAACCAAATATGGTATTCAAGGTACATCCTCACCAGTGCCAGGTGCAGCGGGACAATCACTTCCCTTCTCCTGATGGCCACACCACCTCTGATACAGGCCAGGGTACCACTGGCCTTCTTGGCCACCTGGGCACACTGCTGGCTCATGTTCAGCTGGCTGTTGACTAGAACCCCCAGGTCCTTTTCCACTGAGCATCTTTCCAACCACTCTTCCCCAAGCCTGTAGTGCTGCAGGGGGGGAAGATAATGTGTAAAGTCCTTATTGCAGGCTGCTGAACAGACCACCTGTAACTGAGCAATGGAAATACCACACCTCCTCTACACCAAGGCCAAAGCCCCTTGTGAGGTTCATTAAACTCTGACAACATCACAATACAATAGAGCTCACATCTAGTAACAAAGTCCTCTCAAGTAAAACCATCATGGTGAGTGTAATGTACCCAGGACAGTTACCATGTATGTTCCTGAAGTGCTAGAAACAACGTGGAAGACTGGAAAAAAATCTTCTCAAATGATGGCTATTAAAAAACCAAACAGTATGATACTAGGCAGTAAAAAAGTAAGCAATAATTTTACTGCACATTGTTGTTTCCACTACTTTCTAATTACTAATAACAAGGTAATATAAAATACACACAAAGTTGTGGTGAAAGAGATAGAAGCCTCAAATCTGGCAGCTTCCACATACTGACTAAGAAAAATATCACATTCTCCATGGACACTGTCCCGTTTCTCCGTGTTCATTAAGGTCTTCAATTATGTTGATAAAAAAAAGAAAATTGAATCTGCCCCAGAGCAAAACGTTTTCTTGGTCTTGTAAATGCTGAAGAACCTACAGCATGACTTTACAGATTTTAACATTCTTTTTGACTGCAGTTTGGGTCTTTGGGTGGGATGAGATGTCCCAGTCATTCAGTGACACGCTTTTGTGAAACTCTCAATAAGCCATCCAAACTCTGCCCGGCCACACCACAAATTAGAGTGAGGAGAGATCGTATGTCTATCAAATACGCATCTGGGTTGCCAGCTAACAGCAAGACTGAAGGTAGACAGTTCGCACAGGGTACACTCTGCATGGCTGCTTAGTACCAGAAAAAAAGTGAAGATTGCAGCTGCAGAAGTCAGTTTTAGCCAGAGGGGATGTAGTGGCTCATTTGCTGCATGAGGCTTACAATTTTAAAGCCAAAATCACAACTTCAAAAGAAGAACAGCAGCTGGCATTTTTTCTTGAGATTTAGAAGTACTTCTAAGAGAAATGGAGTAGAAGGAAAATTATATATGCCTAGCTAATTTGTGTGGGAGATGGAAATGCTGGGTATTATCTAAAAGCAAAATGAGTGAAAAATAAAGAAATAGAGTAGTATTTCAAAAGAAACATTTATAATTGTCCAAATATCAATTACATATTAGAATAAGTCTACATTAACATATTTATTTCCTTTAGCCATCCATTAAAAAGACCTTACTAAAAATATTTGTTTTCCCAAAACCACAATTTCTTCTCTTAAGAAGAATCTCAAGACAGGCCTTTCTACGTTGAAAAAGCAATTCTCTCTGCCATGATACATTCCGCAATTCACCAAAACGTCTGTATTGTCTCCTCATTGCATAAATATCTTCCAAATTATTAAAAAACCCAGCATACTGACCATATAATATCACATTTTTTCTTCAAACTTTGCTGGATTTAAGTGCTATGTATGTAAAAGCATCTTCAGATGGGGGTACAATGGCTGTCAGAAAGGATACAGCCTAATAGAAAAGTATTAAACTTACTGTTAACATTGAAATATTAAAAGTTACTTGTAAGTGCAGAAAATTCACATTTCAACAGAGATATTTTAAGCCAGATTTGGGAAATGAGTGAAAACAGGAAGCTGAGAACAGACCAAACATTGGATTTTTACCCTTGAATCCTGATATAGCCAGTAAACTCAGAAAGTAGATGCTCACCAGTTCTACAAAACTTCTGCAATAAAATGACACAGGTATAAATTCATGCCAAAATAAATCTTTTGAGTATGTGTATTTGATAAAGTGTACCTCTATTTAATTTTTTATTAATAAACTGCACAGTTTTAAAATTTATTTTTATTAATTAATGTGCTGCACAGAAAGTAAACTAGGCAGGCAGGCTGGTGTACATGTGCACAAGGACAACCTTATTTTTCTCTACTGTACCTGCTTGCTCATTCTACTGTGAATTTAAATGAAAGTAGATGACACGTGATGGTGTATTTTCCTGAGAAGTAAAAATATACCAGTGTTTCTTCATAAGGATGGGAGTTTTTAAAGCCTGTGATGTTCCCAGGTTAGGCATAGCTGTACCTCTTTTTAGGGAATGGCTCCCCCAAAGTATAATCAGACTTTGTTGACTCGTGAACTTCCCAGTTGCTAATATGTGAAATGCAAAGAAAAGTCAATAGTTAGCTGGTGCTCAGGGAAGGCAAGAATGTTGATATACAAACAGGAGGGTACAGCTCCAAATATCTTGACAACTCTGTTTTATTCTGTCTTCCTACCTGACCCAAACACACAAAGAGATCATGACAAATAACATACTCCTGACACTATTAGAAATTTCTAATCGAGAACTATTTTCAATACAAAAAGCGATTAAACAAGGCTATGCCACTGTTCATTCCCTTTGTCAATAAGGGAGAAAAGTTACTCTTTTATAAAGAACCATGTGATTTCCTCATTTAGAATCTAACACAAGAACACTTCCTTGCCTTTTCTGTATTCCTTTTTTTTGAACTCTTCTCTTTTAAACATTTCAGAAGCACAAGTTAATATTGATTTTATACACTTTAGAACAGATGCTATTTCTGTTCTTCTGTTATCCAGACAATCTATTAATTAAATACCTGCATACAGCACCCTGAGAATTTGATTTATATTTTAATCACATATTCCTCTACTTCGTTAGTTTGCTTTTACTTACTCTGGTGTGTGAGAATATTGCACGTGGCTGTAAAAAAACCTGCATGGCTAAATTCTGTAATACAGACCCTTGAAACAACCCAAAGAATGACTGAATAGACCAAGCACTCATTCTCAAAAGTATCAAAATGCAATGCTGTTTTACAAGGTCATCATTTAAGTTACTGTGCTTTTATATTTTCTATAAATTATGT
>JAAGNO010016626.1:0-13068 GCA_033439905.1 Ceryle rudis | reverse complement strand
CAGATTGGAATTTTTGAAACCATGGAATCTACTTCCATATTAATACTCTGGAGCAGTTTGGAAACTTGTCTCTGAGGGAGAAGCGCTCGCCTTGCCTCTTTTCCCGGCTCCCTCTTCCCCCTCCCCCGCGTCCCTCCCGCCCTACCGCAGGACCGAGCCCCGTGGCCCGGTGGGCTCTGGCCAGTGGCCCTGTGAGCAGTGGGCAACTCGGGGTGTGTGCCTGCCCTTTGGGCTCCTCTCCACCTGCTCATAACCTGCCTTTTCCCACCCGGGTTCCAGATCAAGTCCCAACAGAGCGAAGTAACCAGAATCCTCGACGGGAAAAACATCAAGTACGAGCTGGTGGACATCTCCCAGGACAACGCTCTCCGGGAGGAGATGAGGGCGAAGGCAGGAAACCCCAAAGCCATCCCGCCCCAGATCGTTAACGGAGACCACTACTGTGGGGTGAGGCTGGCGCTCGGCACGGGCGATGAGCACCCCAGAGCTTGGGTGGGGGGTGACAATCCCGTCCCCTTGGCTTTGCTACAAATGATGTCCAAATGCCTTTCAAAAGGCGTTTCCTGAGCTGCGCAGTCGAAGTGCTGCCAGGGTTGGCGGGCATTTGGAGCAGGGTGGGTTATGAAAAATGGGACTCGGGCAGGAGGACTTTGGGTGACCGTGGGGCCGTCCAGCATCACCCTGTTGTCATCTGCACAACTGACTGTCACCTGTGCCGTGAACCGGTTTGTGCTGCGTGCTCAGGGACCCTGACCACTGTGAGCGTACAGCTTGGTCTTGCCTCGGGAATGACCCTGTGGCTTTTCCCCGCAGGATTACGAGCTGTTTGTGGAAGCGGTGGAGCAGAACACTCTGCAGGAGTTCCTGAAGCTGGCCTGAGCCCCAGCTCGTCTCCCGTCCTGGACTCTACCTGCATTCCTGAGCACCCTCATCTCCGACCACCTTCACTCCCAGGTTGTCAGTGCTGTCCTGACACCATGACCCAGCACAGGAAAACCCATGACCAAAACTACTCATTGCAGCTGCCTACGATTCCCTCCTGCCTAACCCTGATATCATCTCAGAGGGATCCAAAGAAAGTCTTGACGCTCGCTGCGCATGGCCTCTGAACAGAGCTGGGCCCAGCTCTCCCCGCAGCTTCCAGTGCCTCTGTAAAACAGCAAAGCCTCTGGGGCTGTGTGAAGTGCAGCCGGCCATCAGCCTTCTCCTCCGTGCCAACAGCTTCTGCTGCGGGAGGGAAGGGCTTAGGGTTGCATGTTACTTCCCACTTCTCCCAGTTGCTGTTAAAAGTGTAAATCCTGCTGCCTCACTTCTCCTCTCCCCTCCCCCCTTTATTTTTTTCATCTCAACTGCAGATGTTATGGTAACTAAGTTGATTATTTTGTTTGTTTGTTTTTAATTTAATGCAAAAATACTGCACAGAGCTGGGGGTTGACCACCCTCTGCACAGAAGGCCGGGGCTGAGGTTGAAGGCCGATGTTGCTCGGCCAGTTGCCCGGGGGGGGGTGGATGGGCCTGGAAGTGGGACCCATGCTGCTCCCACCGCTTGCTGCGGTGCTGGTGCTCCCTGGTGAGCATTAACAGCCCAGGGCCACCCCCAAACAGGCGATGCCCCAGCTGTCCTTTCCTCTTTTACACTTTTTTGTTTTGCAACCCAGACAAAGTGCATTTTGTTTTTCTGCCAAAAAAAAAAAAAAAAGCAAGTTTATAAGCGGTGTTGTCTTCCAAGATGCTATTAAATGTTACTGTACCTTTCACCTCGGTACTTGTGGCTTGCTTTTAAAGTTGGGTTTATTTTGGCTACAGGTTAAACATCGCCCTACGTAAAGATTGAGTCATTTCCAGCTCAGAGAAGCTGAGTCAGTTGTACGCCCTGCTGCAGCCTGACACAAAGATCTTAACACCTTAGAGTGCTGCTGCTAATCAAAGGCTCGCAGGACCTGTCTGCATATCCTACAGCACGGTAGCGACAGGTACCGCTCTGGAGCGTTCCTCTCCTCTGCGTGGTAAGAATGGCAGCCCCAGGGGAGGGACGGCTTCAGCCAGACACTGGAGCAAAAACCACCCCCCTGGTTCGTTATAGACTGGGATATATAGGGGCAGGGGAAAGGGCTGTGCTGTAGGAGGATCCCCTTTATCGCCTATAGGAGGAAACTAAGAGCTGTGGGGCTCGAGTCACCGGTCACGGGGTGCCCGTGGAAGCGGCTGGTTTGCACAAGTGGTGCTTCCTCTATTTGAGCTGTGCAGCGTCTAGCTCGGGTTGGAGGGGTCTGGGAAGAGCTCTGGCCATCCTGGCCCATTCCACAGCAACTGCACCTTGGAAATCTTAATGGAAGTAGAAACTGCAGCTGAAATGGTTTTATTGGGAGCCTTTAATGCGGGCTGGCCAGCAGCGTGTGTAGGGCCTCTGCTAGAAGGGAACCTGCCAGAAGGCGCTGCCTCGTGCGAGTGGGAGTGGCGGCGGCTGGGAGTCAAGTGGGAGCTTGTTACAGCTGAAATGGGAAGAATGTGCTGGGGAGAGGGACCTGCAGAGCACAGCCCCAGCCTGCGGGAGAGGGAGGAAGATGCTTTACTCGGGCTTCAGCAGAGAAGCAGCGAAGGAATTACACTCTTCTCCAATGACATGGTGTCCTGTTGCAGCATCCAGCTCCCGCTGCCGAGGGAGGGAGGGAGCAGGGCTGGCAGCTCGGTGTGGCCTCGAGCCTGGGCCCTGCTGGAGCTGGGGGCTGTCCAAGGGAAGGGGCTGTTCACGTACAGGAAACCCAGTAGCAGGATCTCCCGACCGAGGTGGGGCTGGCACTGTCCCAGTGTTGCAATGGCTCAAGGCCTTTTGGATTAGCTTCACCAGGGACTATATAACTGAGCTTGTTTCTCTCGTGGAGTAAGTGCAGTTGAAATCTCTGGGGAGCAGCTGTGTATGGAAAGCAAATTGACCCTGGCTGTTTGTCTGTCCTGCTGTAGACAATCCCTGAGCCCAGCTAAGCAAGTGCCCAGTACCAGCATAAAGCTGGTGGCCTTCCCAAGGCAGGGATAAGCCTGTGTAGCCTTCAGCAGAGAGGAGAAACCAGGCCTTGGCTTTCAGCTGACAGACCTGCCCTGCGTTAGGAGCCCACCTGTCTTAGGGAAAAGCACCCACCCGGGGGGCAGCAGGACTGGGCCTGGCACCCACTGCCGAAGGGAGTGGCCAAACTGCTGCCTCTGAGCTCTCCTCTCCATCCCAGGTAACGGCGCAATGACACTAAACATACAGAGACACTGCTCTCCTCCCTTCCCAGCCAGGGGAGCTTTTAACAGCTAACGGTGCGAGGCAGCTCTTGCTGTTAAGCTGTCTGCAGCCCTGTCCCCCCTTTTTGGGAGGGGTCTCTTCTCCGCAGCAGCAAGGAGGCATTGGGGAACAGGCCACATTCCTGCAGGCTCCTGGAGTTGTCTGTGTACACCGTCTGGGGAAAGGTACTGATGATCTCATACGAGTCGGAGTCTCCACCCCTAGGAAAGAACAGCACAATTTTTCCTACGTGCAGGATTCCCCCCAGGTTTTGCTGGGATGTTCTGGCTGATCCAGCTGCAGTTATGTAAGAGCAGAGGGGAGAGAGCATTTCACAAGCAGGGGCCAAGAAGAAAAAAGGGCTTCCTGCCCAAACTGCAACCAGCCAGGCGCAGGGCGGCTATCCCAGGCCACACAGCTGCAGCTGGGAAGGAGCTCCAGCATCCCAACAGCAGTGAGCTCATTGTGGGCTCAGACAGGCCAGGGCTATGGCCTGTGACAGGATGGGGGAGAGGAGAGAGCAAAGGGGTCTCCTCAGCCATCTGGAACTGTCCCAAAGGGATGTGTGAGCCCTTGGGCTGCATTAAATGTGTTGGGATATAGAGCTGGCTGAGCAAAGGGTGGTGTTTGCCCAGCAGCAGATCCATTAGCCAAGGTGGAGGCTGCAGTTTGGCTTCCAGGCTCCACCTTGGGAATGGTGGCACCAGTCAGGTGAGTGCTGCTGAGCAGCTGGGAGGAAGCAGAGGCAGCACTGGACCTGGGGCAGGTGGCAATTCTGAGAGGACTAAAGAGGCTTATCTCTGCTGCTGTGTCAGCTTTTCGGTCAAGGTGGGTATTAAATGCTCAGAGCAAAGCGTGACCCCGTCAGTGCTGCCCGAGAGCATCTCTGGGGGAGCCAAAGCAGCAGAGGGTGCTCAGCAGCTCCTGGGGCTGGGACTGTAATGCCCAGCCCTGCTCGGCTCAGGCTGATCTCCTTGATCAGCTCCAGGGCTTTCAGCACCACCTGAGAAACCTTCCCTGGGGCTCGACAGAGCTGGGTGGGGAGGGAGGAGTCTGGGACGTACCTGATGTGGGCAAGGTGCTGCCGCAGGTCCCCTATGGTTTCTGTGAGCAGCATCTTTACGATGTAGGTCTGCTCCCCGCTCTCGGATTTGATACGAAGGGTGCAGACAGGGGTAGAAGCTTCAGCCCTCTTCCCCCTGGAGAAAACCTCGTCAGCTGAGGAGCGAGGGCTCTGCTGGTGGCACAGCCTGTGACCTCTCCTCAGCAGGCAGAGCCTCTGGGCTGCCGGGGTGAGGTGAACTGGGTGGAGGTGTTTCACCACTGGGGACATCCTTGAGATGAACTGGGCCCCATCTGACAGCGGGTGAGAGATCAACCCCCAAACCAAACCGCTGCTTTGTTTTTCTTGCTTAGAGGTGCCTTGGAAAGAGGGTTGCTGACCTTTTTTAGCTTGTTCATTTTAGATCAGGGCTGTCTGGGAAGTTCTTTGCCCTAGTTTTTTGATTAAAAATAATCTGATTGACTTTTTTTTTTTTTTCCTTTAGCTATTTGGGTCTCAACTTGCCAGAAGAATATGAGTGGCAAAGTGTTGTTAACATGACTTCCCACTCAGGCATCAGTTTCCTGGAGGAATTCTCCCATTTAACATCCTCACAGACAGCTTTTTAGATGGTTTCAAACTCTTAGGCCCAGCAATAAGTAAGGAGTATTCTGAACAACAGAAACTTTTGTTAGAGCTGTAGAAGACGACCGGTTCACCGTGAGCAATTCAGTGGTCTTCCCAAAAGACCAAACTTGGCCTTTTTTTCCCCAATTATTTCTAAGATATAAGATAAAAGGGGCAAGTCCTTTTACTTCCTCAACTGAAACCCATGAAATAAACCTTTTGATGGACCGGGAGGAGGATGAGAGCCTGACAGGGAGGGAGGGAGGGGCTGTTTCTGTACCTCTCTGGGGCAGGCAGCCTGGGTGTCTCCACCAGGATTTCTTGGCTGCTCCACACCCCATCCGAGCTCTGAAACCAAACCAGGTGAGAGTCACCACTGCCTGCTCTGCACAGAGAGCAAACGGTGACAGGAAAGCCCAGGAGCAGGTGCCAAAGCGCCACATGTGCTCTGGTGGAGCCTTTCTGGGTGGAGGAGGAGGCTCTGCAGTGCCGAGAGGCCCAAAGAGGGGTGCTGGTGCTGTGCAGGGTGCTGAGCCCCAGGAATCGCTGCTGGGCTCTTTCTGTGGGTGTTTGGGGCAGGGGGTCCACTCGTACCTGCTGCGCTCCTCTGGCTGAATCTCGGACACTGGTCACTTCTCTGTGTTTTGAGGGCTCGGAAAGCTTGTTGAGAAACTGCTCCAAGGAGAACTTGGCACCTGCCAGAGCAGAGGGGAGGTGGGTCCACCTGTGAGCTTTCTGACAAACAACTTACCCCCTAGAACAGGCTGATTTGGTGAAATGAGAGTGCAACAGCCGACAGGGAGAGCTCTAACTTCCCCTAGCTGGGCTGAAGCTGTCTCTCTGCCTCTCCAGTTGAAGCTTGTCCCACTTTCTGGCCCACTAAATGTTTCATTGTCAACATCAACAGCGAGCAGCTCTGCAGTCCGTCCCACACACAGCTGGGGTGCACAGTGGGTAGGAGCCTGGGGAGCCCTGCCGTGAACAGGAAAAACTGAAACTCTGACCATTTTTACACACTGGGAGAATTTTTCATCTTGTGAGGGTCTATTTGATGCTGATAAAGGTGAAGCTAGGAGGAGCTTGGCCTTTCAGAAAGGTGCAGGGCAGGTATGGTTTTGGAACCCTCCTGATCTTCTGGTCTTTTATTACCTGTCATGTCTCATTCTTTAGGAGGATGTAATGAGAGGACACCCTGTGTGCTGCCTGTCCTCCAGCTCCTGGAGCACCACTGGGGCTACAAGCACAGGGCTCTGACCCAGAAGTGTTCCCTTCCTCACCGAGACCCTACACATTCCCCTCCCACCAGCTGGACTGCCCTGGTAAGTTTTTGATTCTCCTCTTTCGGATATAGCTGCATTTTTGAGGCGTGTTTAAGAATTTACCTGGGATCTCAGTGGTTTCCTGCACCTCACTTGATTTTGAATGGCCAACCACCTGACCATGGCCAGGAAAACTCCCTGGAAGGTGTCTCTCCCGAAATACCACGTCCCTTCTGTCGGTGACCTGTTGAATTGAGGCCAACTGCCATAAGCAAATCTGTTGCATAAGCTTGTTCTCACTGCATCAGCACCCAAAAGAGCACAGCAAGGACAGCTGAGAGTGAGGAACCCCAAATGAAACCAAGGGAGCTGTGTCCTTGGAAGCTGCTCCAGCTGTCCAAACTCCAGGAAAGGCATTTTCAGCTCCTCTAGGCTCTCTAACAAAGCAAATCCTGGTGGATCCCTCAAGCCCCTCTGGTTGTGCCTGCTTACGTTTCGGATACACTTGAAGTCCTAGATTAGAGTCCTTGGAGACTCTGCCTGAAAATGTGGCCTTGGCTTTTTGCCATTTCTGAGAAATCCAAAAGTGGGACCCAAAAGAACCTCAGGTGGCCAAATCCATTTAAATCATGGCCAGATAAACTCTCCTGATACCCTCCTTGAGAGATGCTTGTTCAATCTGGTTTAAAAAAAATTTCTCAGAGAACTGTTTGAGAACTTCGGGGTTTGGTTTTTTTTGCATCCTTTTTGTTACACAGCCCTTCAAGTGCTACATGTGCCACTTCTCTTCTGCAAAGCCTGCAATGCTCTTAGAAGTCTTGTTCCAAGCCAAGACTCTCCGAGGCAGAGAAACCATTCGATCCTGACACAGAAACACTCACTTATTTCCTGTAACGGCCGTAGCACGTGTGCTCCCGGCCGCCCTTTCCCCAAGGCACGTGTGCACAGAACACAGCCTGGCTGCTGTGTTCAGAAACCTCAAACTTCATTCACTGTGGGGAGAATCCGGCAGGTTGGTGAAAGAAACCTGACCGGTTTTCTTTGGAAACAAGAGAGTAATTTCCTCTAAGAAGCTGAGGAATAGGGTTTTGTGCTGCTTACCTGCAAAGGGATGCCATCTGGGTAGCGCAGCTGCAGCTCCGAAGGAAAATAGCCATCTGTAATGTCCCGCAGGCATTGCTGAAACAAAACAGGAGAGCTTGCGGTCATACCTCAGACTTTCTATTTGTCTCATGACTGATTTATTTCTTCTGGGCTACATCCATTTGTGGTGGTATGGCTGTGCAGAAGAGTCTACCTCAAAGACTCTAAAACTCCATTTCTAGTTGGTCTTTGTGTGGTTGGTTTTAGTCTTTAAAGGCACCATGGGAATGCAGGTGAGAAGCTGGAGGTCTCAGTAGCTGCTCCTTTTTAGGGCTGAGCTGAGCTCCCAAGCCCTGTTCCTACACACGCGCTTTCCTGAGGCTTAGCAGATGACAGCAGCATGGCTCGAAGTCTCACTCCTCTACAGACCCTTCCATACCTGTGTGGACGGGTCCTCGTAGGGCCGAAAGGGTCTGTCGAACATGACGATCCCATTTTGATACAGCGTCAGAGGGAGGGGTTCAGGCTGTCTCAGCTGAGCACCCCGAGGCGTGTGCTCAATCTGAGAAATGCCTTCTCCAGCCAACACATTCAAATCCTTCACCTTTTCCAAGATTAAATCAAAATCGATCTGCTGTTGGGAAACAACCACTTCACCTGTGGGGGGGGGAGGATCAGAGTTACAGGGGGAAGGGGATGCTGGCCAAGCAGCTTTCACCTCCGTCTGCATTTGAGGCGTGTTTGAGTCCTAACATTTTTGGGCTGTGCCACCTCTCTGTGCTTCGGGATTTTCTGCTCTTTTGCAAAGTGTGGTGCAACGCTGGTGCTGCGGCCCAGCGCTGCCGGGCTGATGTGGGTGTGTGCGAAACCACAGGGCAGGGCAACAAGCTATGAGCTGCCATAACTCCAGAGCTGGCTGCGAACGCAGCTCTTTAGAGACCACACTCCACTCCTTGTCTTTGGTTGCAATTTTAGGAGTGTGGTGCTGTCCCTTAACGTGGTGCCGTGAAAGGCACAGAGTCGGGAACTTCATGAGTTGGATGGGATAAATGGATCAGGCCAGGGCTGCTGGAGAAGTGCCAGTGTAAACACAGCTGGCTGCCTGCTCCTTGCCACCAGCAGATTGCTTGCTCTTGCTGGCACATTGCTGCGGATGTTTATCTGGGTACTGGAGGAGGGTGATAGGGTGAAGCAGTAAAAGAGTTGTAATGGGACAGAAAAATAAAATCAGAAGAGGAAATGAAAGAAGAGAAGTAGGTAGAGATAAAGCCTGAAGTGTTTTCTGTTCCGCTTTTTTACCAGTTGATAAAAGAAGGCAGAGGAAATCTCCCTTAAAAAGGGTGAGCTGAAAACGGTGACAATTAGTTCTACTGCTTTGCCTGTTTTCTCCCCTCCTGCATCTAAGGGAGGAGGGAAGGACCAGTTAGCTAATATTTGCATAGTGGTTAGGAAGCAGCATTGGCTGTACAGCCCAAGTAGTATTATTTTTTTCTCTGTTACCACTTCCTAAGAAGCCATTGCCAAGTGTGCTTGGACCCCACACAGCACAATCAGGTCTCAATTAATCCACTCACGTGGTGGTTGGGAGGAAAGGCAAACAATGCTCTCTGATGGAGCCAGACAATATGGGTAAGTTACTACAGCTACAAGCATCTGATTCCCTTTTCCGCCCATTTTATGTCAGAGGTACTGGAGCAATCAAGCTTCAAACATTTAGGGTATGTGAACACTTCTACAAGCAGCTGCTGTGAGGGTATCCTTCAAATGGCCGAGCCAACAGGTTCTCTTCTCTTTCCCTCAATGGGGCTTGCAAAATACAGGTGTATAAAATACCAAGGCTCTGCCTGGCTTGGCTCCTGTTAAATTGCTCCGTGTCTCTGTCCTTGAGAGGGACTGATGTGAACGCCTCAGCACAGGAACACAAATCCTGAAGACCCAAATCCTGGGTCTTTGATGCTCATCTACTCTGGGGAGTGTCTTTCCTTCTCAAAGCACACAGCAGGAGCTAGGACAGCTGCTTCACCAAAGAGGGCTGGTGCTTTACCTGGTTTCCAGAGCCTCCGTGCTGGCAGCTCTTCTTCATCCCTGAGTGATTCTAAATCTTCCAGCTGTTCATCATGTCTGTCTCCAACCCAAATCAGACCATAGTCATTTAGAAACTGCTGTAAGAAGAAGGTAAAGTTGGTGTTGTAGACCAGAGCTTCAGAAAACTAGAAATGGAAGCCTGAGAGTAGTCATCTGTGACTGTAAGCAGAAGAAGGGGGGGTGAAAGAGAGTCTTGGGAGTCTCTGGTCCTGGCAGACAGACAAACTCACTGGCAGGGTAGCAGTAGCAGCTCTACTAGTAGGAGGCAAAAGGGAGAATGAAAGTATCAGTAGTGGCACAATCTCTCAAGCCTGTAAAGAGCTGCAAAGAATACTTCTACAGTCCCAGAAATCGAAATGAAGAGTCTTGTAGGAGGCACAAATGTTTAGGTATTAAAAGCTTCCCGCTGCCCTGTGGCTCATACACAACCTGCTTTTTCTTTTCCGAGGGGTGAGGTGAAGAATAGCAGCCAAAGTGGCAGCTTGAAAAAGACCAAGCAGCCTGGGACTGCAACAATCTCAAAGCAAAGGTGCAGGTGGCTCAGGGCGAGTGAAGCAGGTGTCTCACCTCCATCTCCCAGACCTGGGTCTGCAGCTGAAGGCACCTAATTTCCAGTTCCTCTGCTGTGGGTGCATCAGGAACATCTGAAAGGGAAGACTCGCTTTTCCAATGTACATCCTTAACGAGCAGCTACCGATAGCCCGCGTCACATAGTGCTGGTGCCCCAGCAGCACCTGCCTCCACCATAAACGAACTCGAGCCCGTATGACTCAGGAGCTCAACATGAACTCTGCATGCTGGTCCCTGGCGATTCAACCTGCAGCAGTTTGATTAAGATGCTGACAGATTAAAAGATCACTGTGAATGATACCGGTGCAGTTTTATGCTGCAGGAAGCCGATGTGAGCAGTGCTGTTGGCAATTACAGCAGGGGAATCTCTTGACTTAGTCAGTCTCAAGGGACTTGTTAAAAAAATGAGCAGCTGTCCACTACAGCCGGATCCAGAAACACAGGCTGAGGAGCTAGGACAATGAGCAGTGGGGCACAAAACACATGGTTGTGGCTTGATGGGCCGTGTTCTTGCTCTCTGCTCAGGAAATAGAGAGCTTACCACAGCTTTGTGCTAACAAGATGGTTCAGCCATTGTGGGAAATGTGTCAGGGCTCGGCTGGAGAGCTGCTGGATTCCAAGGAACTGAATGGAGGGGAAAGCCCTTGGGTGACTCACTCTGAGCTGGGCTCAATTTAGAGTTAGGTTGCCTTATGGGCTTGGTTAATGCTGCTCAAAACCCCAGGTAGATTTTTGGGTCTGTTTAGCTGTTTCTCTGGTTTTCCAGCCTGTTTGAACTCTGCGGTATTTACCATTCTTTTCTGACATCCTCAGGTGTCTGTGGGGTTGATCTGTGCTCACAGAAGCTTAGTAACCCAGAGAAAATAGGTCAAGAAATCATGTTTTGTGCTGCAGCAGAAAAGCCAAGTAACAGATGTAGGTATAAAGCTTTGGCAAAGAGTACCACATATGTGCAACTGATACCGCTCACCAAAGAGGCTCTTGGGCTTTTAAGGCTCCGAGAGGAAGTCTCCAAGCCTGCTCTGTTGCAGTACCAAGAGCTCTGCAGCTCTCCCAGGGGTAGGAGCAAGGTGCTAAGGGTAGAACAGTTTTTACCTTCTCCTTTCTGAACAGTCTTCATCTTCTCTTCAAGTTCAGCAATCCTCATGTCCTTCAGGACCAGAACAAATAATGACCCGGGTTAGTTCCTCGGCCTTCAGGGCCTTGAGGCACCATTTGCACAATTAGTCCTGGCCAGGTGGGCCAGTGGTGCATGAACTCGCCCCACTTCGAGACAGGCAAAATAAGGGTCAGAAAGGCTGTATCAATATCCCAGGTACCTTCCTTGGACTCAGAGGGGGAGTGGGATAGAAATACACTGCTCCAGGAATAGGTGAGGGACACACTGACCTATATCTCCCTCTTCCATCAGCACTAGAGCTGTAGGCAGACACACGGACTCGTGGACTCTGCTGTGTGAGCAGCTGTTGGCTCGGGAAGAAAAAGGAAGAAAAGAAAGGTCTGAAGCCCAACAAACAGCTCATGATTCCACTGAAAGGCTGCTGAGAGTCTTGTCTTTAAGAAGTTGCAGTAGGGACTCTCCACCCCAAGGACTGAGATAATTGCTCTAACGCTTTGCAAAGGCTCGTTTGTGTATTAACAGAGCAGGCTGCAGATTAACTTGGTTTAGCCCAAACTAGGTCTGAGCAGGTGTAACGCTACTGTGGCTTCAACTGTCAGAGCAGGGCACAGAACAGGCTCAGGAAGAGGCAAGATTTTTACCTTCAGTTGGATTTCTTGTGCTTGTTTCTCTATTTTTTGTTCCAACAGCGTGACTTTTTGCACCAGGGAGGACAGGAGCTCCCTGTCAGCGCAAACTGTGCCTGAAAGCACAAATAAAACATGTTACCTCTTCAAACAGCTAGAGGCTCATCTGTGCCATAGGGGACCCCACACAACAATTCCTGTTCTGCCACAGCAGGTAGGACCAGGGTACCTTTTGGGGGTACTGGGTGAAAATCCCTTGGCTCCTTGACAGGTAGGGAGATGGCTGCGTCACTGGCAGCAAGCTGCATGTGCGAGGGGGGACCGCAGCACTTAGCTCTGGCCTTGGGGCATTGAGTCCACCAGACTGAGAAACTGTGATGGCTCAGAATCCCCTGACCACCGAGGGACTTTACCCTGCATGTTCTTTTTCAGTGTTGTCCGCCTTGAACCGGAGGGGGGACTGCCTCGCGCTGGATTCTTTGTCCTGGGAGACAAGCTGGCATCATCTGAGGAGAGGCACGAAGAGCATGAAAGGAAGAAAACAGGTCAGTGATTTAGATACAACTTCTCCTAAAGCAGGTGAAGGAACACCGGGGTTATGCTGAGGGACACAGAGGGCAGGAGACAGCAGAGTGGCCCAGTTGACCCACTCCCGTAAGGACCCTCAGGCTAACGAGCATACGTGGGCACTTGTCATGAGCCAGGGCCCGAGGGAAGGTTCTGTCTCAGCAGCTGAGAAAAATGAACACAAAATGGGCCAAGCAGAAAAAGGCCATTGTACATGAGTCGTACAGAGCATCCTACGCTGCACAGAGAGGGCAGGAAGTAGTGACATTGAGCTGCTGAACAACTCTGGGCTGAACAGGAGCAGCAAAATTCACTGTATGTAGAAAGGGAGCTTTTGCTCTAAGATCTCATAGGAAGGGTGTGACCTAAAATGGAACTATAAAAATAGAGGAGGCTCTAACGTGCTCTAGGGCTTGCTGAGGATGTGGAGACCTTTGGTTACTTATCTGATTATGGACACACGTAGGAGAGAGAGAGCTACAATCATTGCAAAACATGTAAGAAAAGCCTTACCAGGGGAGGCAATGGATGGGGGACAGCTCTGAGATGAGGGGATAATATGTAAAAATAAAGCATACATTTGTTAATTTTGCCCATCAAGCAAATCTTCCCAAGCTTTTAAAAATGTAATTGAAGAGACTGTCCAAAAAAATAAACCTGAACTGAGCATTTCTTTCTGGGCAGAGCAGGTGTTCATACACCCGCCATCTTTAGTAACAGTTAAATCCTTGAGCTGCAATCTAAGGTTTAGGTTGAAGCTGAGGAACAATTTCTTCCCCTTGGGGGTTGTCCAGGGCTGTCCCAGGCTGCCCAGGGCAGGGGTG
>JAAGNO010016622.1:2735-35455 GCA_033439905.1 Ceryle rudis | reverse complement strand
GTTCCCTGCGGAAGCTGCTGCGGGACCGTGGGCAGCTCTCCCACTTCTGGAAAGCCCACAAGATCGACATGGTCCAGTACAGCGAGGACTGTTCTGCCTTCACGGAGGCCAACGAGCCCCTCATCAACTACCTGGACGTAAGCGTGGTGGCACTGAGGGCTGGGGGTGCCGAGTCCCAGCAGCTTGCCGCAGACGCCCCAAAAAGCACATTAGTTTGCACGAGCAGTCCCCAAAGCCCCAGTGCTTCCCATAAACCCCTCGCTGCTATCGGAGCACACTGGCAGCCAGTGCCCCAGCATGCCAGGGCTCGCTGCCCGCCCGCTCCTGCCCAGTCCTTTGTTCCCAGGAATGTGATGAGGAGAAGGAACAAGGGAGCACATTCACGGCGGGCACCGCCAGCCCTCTCCCTGCCTGCTGCACTCCCCAGGGCACACGGCGGGGAGACAGATTTCCTCCAAAGCTAACACGTATCACATCACAAAGGACCCAGAGGCAGAGCTGGAGGATGTTCCCCAGGCTCATCCCATTCCCCACAGCATGAGGGTCCTGTCCCCAAAGCCCCTTCCCGCTGGATCCCACAGGAAGAGGATGGCACCCGCTCCCACCGTCCTGCCTTGTTGTTCCTTAAATATCTGGCTCCTTTATTTCACCTGACGTGATGCGGCTGTGACAGATCAAATACTTCCCCTGTGCCAGCCATTCCCTGCACCAAAGCCCACCGGCCCTCTGCAGACGCCCCTTGGCCAGCATTTCCTGCCGTGCCAACGTCTAACGGCTCCGCTCTTTGCTAGGTGGAGTATTTTGGGCAGATCTCCATCGGGACCCCCCCGCAGAACTTCACCGTGATATTCGACACAGGCTCCTCCAACCTCTGGGTGCCATCCATCTACTGCGTCAGCAAAGCCTGCAGTGAGTAGGGGCTCCCCAGCCAGTTCATCGTCCAGCAGCGATGGGACACCCAGTGACCCCTTCAGGGTGGCCCCAGCGAGACTGCGGGGTCACCAGCACACACAGCCCAGGGTCCTTGGGGGGACCTTCCCATCCAGCTGAGCCCTCATGGATAACAGGAACGTGGCGGGGGGAGCGGGGGGAGCCTCAGGGGGTTGTTTGCCCAGGCGCAGGTGGCGATCACACCACCAGCACCCAGCACCATCAGCCCATGGGAGTTATCGGACGTGCTCTTCAGGCCATTCTTAGGGGACAGCCTTTAAACAAACAAGCAAAGACGATAGCACATAATACAGCGTGTCAGCAAGGGGCTGGGTAGCACAAGGAGGGCACAGAGCGCATGGCACGGCTCCGGGCTGCCTGCCCAGGGGCTCAGCGGGTGACAAGCACAGGGCTTGTTCAGGCCATCAGCGATGAGCCAGCTCCGGCGAGTCCAGCCCTGCTGCCTGGGGACACAGAGCATCTCCGAGCAGCCCCAGGTGGGGGATGGATGGATGGATGGGTGGATCCAACAGCTGGATCCAGCTGTGCCCGTGGGGCAGTGCCTGTCTGTCATGGGAACAGCAGTGACAGTCTTCAGGTTGTATAAAAATACCTCATGAGCTAATCCTGCTCCCCTTAAACCCCACACCTCTCGGGCAGATCGAAACGAGTAAGTTTTATCCCTCCTGTTGCATTGCCCCATCGTTTTGCTTCAAGGCCAGTTGCTGCTGTGGCCGTTGTGGGGTCTTCATGGGCACACAGATCAACGACGTGTCTGCTGACAGCTCCTGTCTCCTTCCCCAGCTCAGCACGCCAGGTTTCAGCCATCGCAGTCCAGCACGTACCAGGCGATAGGGACCCCCTTCTCCATCCAGTATGGGACCGGCAGCTTGACCGGGGTCATCGGATCTGACCAAGTAGTCGTGAGTCACCTTCGGTTTCTCCTGCTCTGGACAATGTTCCTGGGACTTGCCTACAGATGGGGCACCACCACTGAGCCTCCTCCTCCCCGCAGGTCGAGGGTCTCACTGTGAGCAACCAGCAGTTTGCAGAGAGCGTCAGCGAGCCGGGAAAAGCCTTCCTGGACACTGAGTTCGACGGGATCCTGGGGCTGGCGTACCCCTCGCTGGCTGTGGACGGGATCACCCCCGTCTTTGACAACATGATGGCTCAAAATCTGGTGGAGCTGCCCATGTTCTCTGTCTACATGAGCACGTAGGGACACGGCTTTGCTCCGCGGGCGTTGCTTTTTGGGGAGGCTGCTAAAATAACGTTGTTTTACTGAGCTAGTTAAAGAGGTTTCCTAGTACTGTGCTGAGCATCATGGAGCTCAGGCCTCATGGGAATGGAGCGAATGACCCTCCCTAAGCATTTGTGGGAAGCGAGTGGGTGTAAATCCACCTGTTTAAAATGTAATGTGCAAAGCAAAAGAGAGGAAATGCCTCACGTCTCCTCCCCCCTCCAGGAACCCCGAATCCTCCATGGGAGGAGAGCTGCTCTTTGGTGGCTTTGACCCCTCTCGCTTCACAGGGACCCTGAACTGGGTGCCGGTCACCCAGCAAGGGTACTGGCAGATTCAGCTGGACAAGTGAGTGGTGTTGGGAAGGGAGGGAAGGGTTGGGCTGGGGCAGGAGAGCAAGATGAGTCCCTCTTGGTCCTTCTCTTTTTCCTCCTCCTCCAGCATCCAGGTGGGGGGGACAGTGGCTTTCTGTGCAAACGGCTGCCAGGCCATCGTGGACACCGGGACGTCACTGATCACAGGTCCCACTAAGGATATAAAAGAGTTGCAAAGCTACATCGGTGCCACGCCTGTGGATGGGGAGGTGAGAGCGAGGGTGGGGACATGAGGGGAGCAAAGCCCTGGGATCCCCACCCTGCCAGGGGGGATGTCCCCTGGAGCAGCTCCGCTGAGCCACATGGCTGTTCCACAGTACACCGTGGAGTGCAGCAACCTCAACACGATGCCCGACGTGACCTTCACCATCAACGGGCTCCCCTACACGCTCAGTGCCCAGGCCTACACCCTTATGGTAAGGCTGCAGCTCCACCGGTGCCACCACCCCCTATTCTCAAAGGCTCTGGGGACAAAGGTGGCCCAGAGCCACCCTGGGAACTGAGCCACAAGTCCCAGCGGGTGACAAGCCCCACCGCTTTGTGCATGGGACCCGCAGCCACCGTTGCTGCGTGTCTGCATGTGCACGAGGCTCTTGGCTTCGTCCCCAGCTTTGGAATTCTCCTCCCCAGGAGTTCAGCGATGGGATGTCCTTCTGCACCAGTGGCTTCCAGGGGATGGACATCGCCCCTCCCGCTGGACCCCTCTGGATTTTGGGAGATGTTTTCATCCGTCAGTTTTACACCGTCTTTGACCGTGGAAATAATATGGTGGGGTTGGCCCCCGCTGTCCCTTAGGGCTGTGGCATCCCAGGGGACAGGACGGGAACGGAGCCACCGCGCTGCTGCCCTCAGGCACAGCAGGGGATTCACCACTCCATCAGTGAGCCTGCGGGTGGTGAAGACACCCAGGGATTGCAGCTGAGGAGCCCTGCAGAAGTTCAGTCCAGGCCAGGAAGCTGTTTTGCAATGAATATAAAAATGTCTTGAGCAACTCTGTGATCATCTTTGCAGATTGTCTTTTTTTAAATACAGGTCAATAAAAGCTTTAATAGAACAGAACCTGCCAGGCTCGTGGGGATTAGTGCAGCAGCCATCCTGCTGACCTTGGCTGGGCTGCACTGGGGTATTAATGAGGATGATAGAATCCTTTTGATTGGAAAAGACCTTTCGGATCATCGAGTCCAACTGTTCCCCCAGCACTGCCAGGGCACCACTGATCCCTGTCCCTCAGCACCACAGCTCCATGCGTTTGAAACCCCTCCAGGGATCACGGGGACTCCACCACTGCCCTGGGCAGTGAGAAGGTCTCCCACAGGCCTCCTTTTTTCCAAGCTTAACAAGCCCAGGTCCCTCAGCTGCTCCTCACCAGACTTGTGCTCTAGACCCTTCCCCAGTTTGTTGCCCTACTTTGGAATCCTCCTCCCTGGACCCTGCTCTCCTCCCCAGCAAGCTAAAAGCCTCCGTGCACCCACAGCTGCCAGGGCTGTACGCCTGACATCGCCGGAGTCTCCCTGCTCCGAAGGGAAGCTTGGTGGTGCAGGAGATGCTGGATCTGAAAGGTTGGCCTGCATGGTCCTTAGCTGGGGTTTCCTCATGGGCAGAAGAGGACACTGTGCCCAGGTAGAGCAGAAAGTCCCCGGCAGTGGCTGTGGGCATCCCCGAGCTGCCCGCCCAGGCTGAGGTGAGGGCTGCAGGCAGGGGCAGGGCGGGGGCTGCGGGAGCAGCAAAGTTCACATGGAAAATGTGTCACTTCAGCAGGCTGGGCCGATGTGGTAAACAAGAAGGGAACAAGGAGACTGGAGAGACCCTGGGGCTCTCTCTGGGACACAAAACTCCTGCAAGAACCGGTGATTTCCAGTGAATTTTGCTTTGATCCCCTGGGCACTGGCAAAGACAACGTGGTCAGTGGGTGTCTGAGGCGAGAGGACAAAGCAGGTGCCCAGTTCTGCAGTCAGCATGTGAGGCCGGGCTGGCTCGGAGGGTGTGGGGTCTGGGGGGCCGTGGGGATTGTGTGGGGCTGCCAGTCACGGGGTTCCCCAGGAGTCACTACATGTGACTTGCTGACGGTGGAAGGGGTGCAGACAAAAGCCTGAGCAATCGTGGCTCACGCATGATGCATCCCGAGACACGCAGGAAAGGCGGCGAGAAAGGGAAGCACAGAGCAGCGTTATTTTTATCGGTGCCCGTGCGCCCTTCTCCTGTCTGCCAGCAAAGAGAGGCCCTGCAGCGGGCTGGCGTCGAGGCCGAGGGGCCAGGGACCCAGTGGCCAGGGCCAGGCTTCGTCTCTGCTGCATCCTTCCCAGCCCAGAGCAGATGTCTGGGAGCCCTGGAAGATTCCAATCGGGTTGTAAACTTTGCAGCTCAGCCTTGCTGTTTCCGAGGAAAGGAAATATCTGCCTTGCTCAGGACCATTGATTGTGCCACTGACCAGCATATTGTTTCTGTAACTGGTTCCTGTATTGACTTCACCTCACTGGTGCAGATAAGGTGCTGGGCAGCTGGACAAAGGTCTCCTCTCCCTCTTCCAGCTTAACTCTTAGCACACCAAGGTGCTGCTGGGCACCCACCCATCACCGCAGCCATAGGCAGCGCGGGAGCATCCAGCTTCCCCAGCATGATAAGGGACCACCCAGTGTCCCCAGACGCTGGCCAGCAGTGTGAGGTGGCCCAGCCTGGGCTTGACCAGGACTACTCCAGTGCCATGTGCTCTTGGGATTTCAGAGCATCCCCCATTTTCTTAGTGGATTTTGGGTGGTCCTCTCCAATCCTCCTCCCTGTTCACAGCAGATGCTCAGGGGATGCTGCTCCAGCAAACCCTGGGTCCCCCGGGGAGCAGAGGTGGCCAAACAGTCGTAGGGAACTTGGACGCCTTTTGCTTCCTTCCCTCAGTCTCACTGCCCTGCGAGCCTTGCTGTGGAGAACAGCCTGTCCTCTCCTTGGCCACACCAGCCTTTCCTCTGGACATGGCAGTTCCCAACCTGTGTTTCTTCGTCTCCTAGCTGCGAAATCTTCCTCATAGTCACAGGGCACAAAACACTTTTTTCCTCAGAACTGCTGACGTGGTGAAGCAACTGGGCCAGGATTTTAGCTGTGGTTGCAAGAGCTGCTGAGCAATGTCTTGGCCATCAGCTCCTCAACACCACCCTCCCACTGCCTTCATCCAGGGCAAAGCTCACACCAGGAGCAGTAAGGAGAGCAGGAGCTTTGGGAAAATCCCTTTCCTTGTGAAATCAAACAAAAGCTGGAGCCAGCTCTGATCCTGGGCTGGGTGCCCTGGTGGGTACAGCCCCTCCTGCCCGAAAGCAGAAGTGGCTGCGGGCATCAGCTGCAGCAATGCAGCCACAAACCCCATCTCCACCGGCGTGGAGAGGCATTGATCATCTGACTGGGTGAGCAACCTCCATCCCACCAGGCTTGGTGGGACACGTGGAGAGGAACGAGGGCAGAAGTAGTTGGGGGGGGGGGGCGGTTGAATTTTGCTGCAAGGGCAAAGGTGAAAATGGTCTGAAAACAGGGATTAGGAGAGATCTGCTCCTGGGAGACATCAGCCTTTTGCCCACCACTGGTGAGAACTGGCTCAGGTGCTTTTTCTAGCTCATCCCAGCTCCTCCCCATGCTTGCCCTGTGGGGGAAAAAACCAGATTTTTCTGGCCAGACAGGTCTCAAATTAAAGCAGGGAAGGCGGAGGAGGGTTTGTCCTGCTGAGTTCAGCAATCTTCCCTGAGATCCCATTAGGGATCTGCTCCCCCCTCTCTGCCAGACTGAGCCCCCATCCCTACCTTGCCTGCCACCACCCCCCGTGGTCCCCAGCTCCTGAAGCCACTGATCCCAACCCAGACTATCGGAGCTGCCTGAGCAAAGTCCAGGCAGTCTCCCGCAGGGATGGTGCCGATAGCCCCACCGGGCTTTTGTTCTCAGTCCTAAATAGTCCCCCAGAGGAAGGCAGATAAGGGGTCCCGAGGGGGTGGGTAAAAGCTGCCGGGGGATCTTGAGAAAGAGGAGAGGCCAAAAGTCAATCCCAGACCCCAGGGGCTGAGAGGAGCCTTGTCCTCTCTCCCCATCAGACTCCGAGCCGGGGAGCTCCCAGCAGAGCCGAGGGAAATGCTGTGAGATCCCAGCACCCACCCGTGGCTCCTCTGCCAGCTCTGGCAGGATCTCGGCCCCTTTCTGCTGATGTCATGACGCGGGGCCCCGCAGCCGCCCTCCCCGGGCGGTGAGCAGGCGGGAATCACCGCCGGGGCCGGCCGCCCTTTCCCGGATCCTCCTCTCTCGGCTCTTCCCTCCCCGGGACACCGGCTGGAACGGAGCCGAGAGCTTTGGCCGCCCAGCAGACGGATGCCCTGGCAGGTGAGTGCTCTGCCCTCCTGCCCCTCTTACCCTCAGGGCTGCAGATGAGACCATGGCTGAGTAGGGAACCCCCGGAGCAGCCTTCCCAAAAAAGCTGGGAAACTCCATTTTGAGTTTAAAAACACCCAGCCTCCAAGAAAGCTGGAAAGTTTGTGCACGCTGAGATACAAGGCTCTGCCTGTGCCAAGGATGCTGCCCGCGGCCAGGCTGGCGTGGCCGAGGGGTGAGGGAGAGCCTGGACCCCGTGGCCAAGAGCCACCCTGGCAGGGCGATGTGCCGAGGGGGATGGTGCAGGGCTGGCCAACGCATCGCAGAAAAATGCCGGGGTGAGGCTGTCGGGAAATGTTTCCATCTGCACCGTGGCCGGTGCCGTGTCTGACGCTGCCACGCGGTTGGGGCTGCTGAGACCACCGGAGGATGCTCGTCCCTGCCCGGGGAAGGGGCTTGCTGGAGGTGCTCTGGACTCAGAGCACGTGGGGACAGCAGGATATGTTGGGGATGCCGCCTGCTGGGAGCCTTTCGGGGTGCTCCTGGGCTGGGTGGCATCCTTGGGCTGAGCCTGGGGCACCCAGGAAAGTCCAGCCTGTTGTGGTCTTTAACAAGTGTAATTTCCCCCCGAGTCCCCGGTGCGTGCCAGGTTTAGGGGAGGGATTGCACTTTAGAGGCAGAGGGAGAGGCAGGGAAGTTGCTCACAGCAGCTTTTAATGGTGATGAGCTGGTGCGGGGCGGTGGCGTGTCTGGACGTGCACCCGCACCTCGGGAGACAGTGCCGGGCGGCAACGTGGGCCGGGCTCAGCACGGGGGTTTCTGCCCCCACCACTGCTGAGACACAAGCACAGCAGGGCACCAGCACGGCACGGACACAGAGCTGGCACGGCACGGACACGGCGACGGCCAGGGCACCAGGGCAGCCGTGGACAGGCGGCCAGGACAGCCCACACCTCCAGCAGCACCCCTGGGCTCACCAGGCGGGGGTTCCATCACAGCCAGGTGACCTCCTCTTGTCCCACAGGGGCCGTCCATGGATGCCAGCAAGAAGGTGGACCTGAAGATAATTATTATAGGAGCTCTGGGGTAAGGAGAGGCACTGGCAAGGGGAGGGAAGCCCCACGTGCACATTGGCCCCCATCCTTGCTGCGACCGACCCCTGAGCCTGGCTTTGCAGTGCCAATCCTCACCCGCGTCCCTTCCCTCCCACCAGCGTGGGCAAAACCTCCCTCCTGCACCAGTACGTGCACAAGACGTTCTACGAAGATTACCGCACGACACTGGGCGCCAGCATCCTGACCAAAGTGCTCGCGGTGGACAACACCCCCCTGAAACTGCAGGTGAGCGGGGTTGGGACCACCCGGGGTGTCCACCCCGATCCTGTGGGCAAGTGTGTCCCACTCACCGCATCCCGCTGTCCCCAGACGCCTGCCGGTGTCATGAGGTGGGGGGCTGAATTTGCAGGGTCTGATTTTCAGTGTCCATGAACTACACTGGAATCCCACATGAGTTTTGGGGGGTGGTCACTCCCTGAAGCTGGTCCCCTGAGCTTACCAGAGCACAGGGCTGCAACCACCCATGCTGCTCATGTCGTGTGTCTGTACCCGTGTCCTCTGCCTTAGATCTGGGACACTGGGGGACAGGAGAGATTCCGATCCATGGTGTCGACCTTTTACAAAGGCTCGGACGGATGCATGCTGGCCTTCGACGTGACCGACAGGGAGTCCTTTGAGGCCCTGGATAACTGGAGAGATGACTTTCTGGAGAAGGTCATTCCAAGGGAGCAAGATTTCCCCATGGTCGTGCTGGGGAACAAAATAGATCTCTGCGATCGGCAGGTAAGGGTGGAGGAGAGAGAGCAGGGTGCATGGACTGGGACACCTTAGTGCCCCAACATCTTACGAGCGCTGATCCTTCTGCAGAGCCAGCCTTCTGATGCTCGCATAAAGCCAGTGCTCCTGGGAGTGCAGCTGCAGTGCACCCAGTGCTGCTGCCTCCCCCATACTTCTCAGAGGGCATAAGCAACATCCCCCTGCTGCCCTTCATGACAGACACTCTCCCCACTGAGGCAGGAGGAATGAAGCGTCTCAGCTTTGAGTGGTGGCTCCATCCCTTCCCGCAGGTACCCAAGGAGATCGCCTCGGCCTGGTGCAAGGAGAAAGACATCCCTTACTTTGAAGTCAGCGCCAAGAACAACATCAACGTTGCAGAGGCTTTCGAGACCCTCGCAAAGCAGGCGCTAGCAATGGTGAGCATCGCTCCCGCACCAAGCCTGCGCTGGCAGCAGGGATTGGGGGGAAGCTGCACTCACCCGCACCCCGGCGCTGATCTGACAGCCCCCCTGGTGCAGAACAGCTCCTCTTTAGCAGGGGCAGGAGAGCCCCAGGAATGAGAAACACATCGCTGTTTGATTTCTTAAAACAGATCTTAAACCGTTTCAAAAAGAGTAAGAATTTGTCATTTCCCTGTGCCCGCGGTGACGGAACGGGGCGTGTGGCACCGCACGGCGGCCAGCACTGTCCTCTAGCGGCCACCCCACGGGGAACTCCCTGTCCCCAGGCCAGGAGAGTGGGGTGGCCCTGCTCCTCAGCCAAGCCAGGCGGCTTCTCCCTGGATTTCATCTTTAATCACGAATTGGGACTGAACCCGCACTCCCTGCTCCTTTGCTCCGCTCAGGCTGGCTCTGAGCTGACGTCACTCACCCTTTCTCTTCTCTGCTTTTTTCCAGTATAAAGGGATTTTTGAGAGTTATTTAACCGACTCCATCAAGCTCACTCCAAACAACAAGCCCAAGAAGAGCTGCTGCTGACCCCCGGCTGTCCCACGCAAGCACAGCGCAGGCACGCTGGACCCCAACATGCCCAAGGCTGGAGCCCTGCCCGGGGGGGTCTGTGCCCCCCACCCGCCCCAGCCTGGCCGCAGAGCCGGCCCAAGCCAAGGCACAGCGTGGCCACCGCCAGCCGCACCAGGGCCAGCTGGCCACACCTCATGGGGCTTGCTGCTTCCCAACCCCTGGAGCTGCCCTCCCAAACCAGCAGCCTCCCAAACGGCCTCTGCGTCACGGTGGCCCCGTCCCCCTCGATCTGCTGCCGTCTGGCACCCGAGCGGGTGATCCCCCTGCAGTGACGGTGTCAGGGAGCTGGGCAGTGCTCCTGATGCCTTTCCAGAGACCTTGGACCCACGGGTGACGCTTCCTGGCATGTGAACTGGTGGCCCAATGGCACTCATGGTGCGTATGGGCTGTCCTGGGGGGAGAAGCGGGGCTGGTGGCCATGGCACGGGCCTGACTGCAGCTGGGTCCCCTCCCAGGGTTAGCTGCTGTGGCTGTAACCATTCCGTGCCTCAGTTTCTCCTGCTCACCCCCAGTCAAAACCTTCCACCTCCTGCCTCACTGGTGAGGATCCTCAGCACAGCACTTTGTCAGGAATTCCTTTTTTTTTTTTTAGACAAGGTAAATAAATATTTCATTTTTATTTCTACATATGTGTCACAAAATGCTCCTGTGGTCAGTGGCAGCAGCGCGAGGGGCTGGACTTCAGGCTCTTGTGCTCTCCCATGGGCCATGCTCCAGACTTTCCTCCAGTAAGACCAGCAGCTCTGAGCCTGTGCCAGCTTCTCAGGACAGGGGGATGCATTTTGGGGCTGGATTCATTTTCTTTTTCCAGTGCAAATTTGTGGTCGGGGTGAGGGAAGACATCTGGGGCATTGTGCAAAGTGGGTGTGCAGTGTCGTGGTGGCCTGGGCAGGGTGGCTGTCAGCAGAGGGAGCCCGCTGGGAGCTGAGCACCCGCTTCCCTTCTTGCATCCATCCCGCTCCAGCTCGGGCACCTTCGAGAAGCTGTGTTGAGGTGCAGGCTGGGGCTGGCCAGTGAGGTGGCTATGGCCACCCTCTGCCACCTCCCTCGCAGCCTTGGGAGCCACATCCCTGGGGCTGCAGCACCCCACTTGCTGCAGAGCCCTAGGGCTGGATGGCCCAGGGAGAACCCCAGCTAGGCAACCTGCCCCACAGGTCTCCATGGGACCTCCTGCCCTCTCACCACCCTCCTCCAGACACATCCATGCCGACCACAGTGGTCCCACAGAGGTTTGCAGTGGCCACGGGGCCTCTGCCCTGGCATCGCCCGGACTTTTCCATCACCAGCAGCCTCTCTGTAGCTGTTCCCCACCAGGACCATGGAGCTGTGCCACCAGCTGCGGCCAGCACCCGTTGGGGGTGGTGGCAGGGAAAGTGGCAGGGCAGGGGGCTGGCAGGGCACACAGGCAAGGAGAAACCCGAGTGAGGGCTCGGCACGGGGGGCACAGAGGCCACTGCACCATAATGAAGCTGCCAACCTCCCGAGAGGCACGTAGAGATGTTCCCACCCTCCTCCTTTCGCAATGCTCAGCCTGTTTATTTGGGCACCAGGCCGGGGAGAGGATTTGTCCCTTAATATTGGGAGGAGAGGGGCATTAACTATTTCCTCCCTGAGCTCCGCACACCCTTTCCCCCTGTATTCCCGAGGCAGCCGAACAAGGGCACATCCCCAGTGCCAGCTGGTGCAGCCCCAGCCCTAGCCAGGCTCTGCAGCCTTCCCAGACCCCCCTCACGACCAGCACCGTCCCAGCACAGCTCCGGGCTGAGCACCAGCCAGGGCGCTCGGCCAGGTCTGTTTGGATGGCGGGTGTTAAACATTGTCTGTGTCAATGGTGATATTGTTGCTAATTACACCTCTCCTGCAGCAGCCCTCGGTGCTGGAGGCAGATGCAAACTTGATCCGTTTTATCCCAGCAAGCAGCAATTTGGACACCCAGAGCTGAGCAGGTCAAACAAACGGACTCAGCAGAGCGGGTGCTCCCTCGGCCGGGGCTCAGCAGCCGCTGGAACATGCCCAGGGCTGCCGTGGGTGCTGAAGCCACGGGCAGCAGCCAGGGCCAGGCGGGAGCTGCAGGCTTGGCTCAGGATCCACTGCAGACCGGGCTACCCTGGCAAGGCACGGCCGGGAGCGTCACAGCACCTGGTCAAGCTGCAGGCAGAGCTTCGACTGCAGGGGCAGCTCGCTCCAGAGATGTGAGGCTCTGAGATGCTGGGCTCAGGCTGAGAGGGACGGAGAATAGTGGTGCCCGAGCACTTTGTGTGGCCATGAAGCATCACTGCAGACACAGGAATTAAGACTGTGTAAGAGAATGCAACCTTGGGAGCTGTCAGGATCTCCAATGGCATCACCACCCTACACAGACCCACCCTCTAATGCACCTTGCAGATGTGCAGCACCGTGCTGGAGACAACTACGGACATCCAGCTTTTCCTCTCCATCCATGGCTCCCTGCCATGGCATGGAGACCAAAAAGGGTGGCACGGTGCCAGGCAGGATGCTGGCAGGAGCGGCCAGGGGTGCTAAACTGTAATGCTACCCTGTGGCCGAAACTTGATAAAGGACAGGGGGGAGGTTTGTAACATATGGGATTAACAAGGTCAGCTCAAGATTTTTCTCAGGGTGAAAATCAAAGGGAAAAATATTTGCCTTGTGTGACTCAGTGGGTTCCTGTGCAGCCAGAGGTACCAGCTCACCTGGCCCGTGACCATAGGTGAGAAACCAAAACAAGCTGCGCTCGCCCCCCCGCTCTTCTTCCCCACGCTGCCGTATTTAACAAGCCAGAGACACTTCCCAGTCACAGTGCTGGGCTCTGTGCTCTGCCCGGCTTGGCCGGCACAGCCCGGCTGCTCTTCTGCCTTCACAGGCCTTCGTTCACTCATTGAAGCTCCACATGGGAATTGGTAAAACCCCAGCCGGTGGCTGGTAATCGCCGAACAAAAACTATCCCGACCCTGCCAGCACGCATGGAAGAGCTGCCCTGGGTGTACAACTAGTGCCTGACCCCCACCCTAAGTGTCTGACACCCACCCCAAACCCCTGACCTCCACCCTAAGTCCCTGGCCACCCCCCCCAAACCCCCGCCCCTGTCCGCGCCTGCGCGCTGCCGACAGCAGGCGGTTGCCGTGGCAACGCTGTGGCCGCGGCCGCCTCCACCTCCGAGCGGCCATTCTGGGCTGGGGTGACAACCGCCGCCGCCGCGCGCTGCGGGGGGAACGCGCTGTGACTTTCCTCGGGAGCTCGGCGAACTTCGCCCGAGTGCTCCATTCAAAGGGAGGTTTCCGAGAGTATTAGGAAAACTGCACCGTACGGTGAACAAACCAACCGGCCAAGCCCCACGTCAAACGCTCCCCACCCCCCCAACTTCCAAATACAACATCAAGGGTCAAAACGGGCAGCAGAAAGATCAGGAAATGCTGTCAATGCAGCTTTGATGGCATGAAGAAACTGGGTAACTTTGTGGAAAAGGAGCCACTCAACGCATTCCAATGCAGAAAAACATTTTACTTAAGTATTAGGCAGAAGGTCCATCACAGAATCATTCTGGTTGGAAGAGGCCTTCAAGATCATCAAGTCCAACTATTAACCCAGCACCGGCCAGGTCACCACTAAACCACGTCCCTCAGCACAACATCTACACAGCTTTAAATCCCTCCAGGGATGGAGACTCAGCCACTGCCCTGGGCAACCTGGGCCAGCCCTTGACAACCCTTTTCGGGGAAAAAAAATTTTCCTCATATTGAACCTAAACCTCCCCCGGTGGAACTTGAGGCCATTTCCTCTTGTCCTATCACTTGTCCCTTGGGAGAAGGGACCGACCCCACCTGCTCCAACCTCCTGTCAGGGAGTTGTTGAAAACAAGAAGGTCTCCCCTAAGCCTCCTTTTCTCCAGGCTGAACAGCCCCAGTTCCCTCAACTACTCCTCCGCCTTGAATTCTTAATTTCTGAGATTTGTCTCCTATTTCTGCAATCTGTCACAGCTCACAAACCCCAACAGAGATGGCTGTAGCAAGAGGAGGTGAAGTCTGAAAAGACAAAGCGAGTACGCTGCATCTGAGCACAAGATGTTGGGAAGTGCAGGATCCTCAGGCACACAGGTTATTCAATTATCTTCGAAGACTGACTGAAATTGCCCAGACTTACCGCCACTTCTTCCGTTTTCTCTTCTCTCTTTTCTTCCTCTTCATCAGTTTCTGCAGCAGCTCCATCTTCCTCATCGCTGCTAGAGGACTCCAGAATTTCACTGATGTCCATTTTCCAGTTCCGAGGAACGCCCTTCGTGCTGAGAAACGTGCTTGCCTCCTGTAACCCTACAGGAGAAAGGGCCCTGGTTTTACTTCATCTGCAGTATTCACAGTCACAAAGTATTGTTAATATTGTTTTCACGCTCTTGTAAATCACAATGCCAACTTACACCAAAAATGGAAGTAAGCAAATAGATACTTCAGCTCTAAACACTCAGTTTATACACTTGACATTTCGAGATGGTCACTTTTTAAAAAAAATATAGTATTGGCAACTCGGGGAGTTTGGAGTTGAGAACACCCTTCTCACACACAGCATCCAGGAGTTTTCTAGGCACAGGTCCCCAGGAACACCACTGAGATTTACACCTACGTGTAACCAAAGATGGGCACCTATACTGATCCTCATATATTCACTGCAACTGTGAACTGTTTTGTTTCTGTATGAAAGACAAATACTGTAATAGAGCTATTGGAAAAAAAGTAAGCCCATCACAAGTACCATGACTTACTTTGTTCTTTTCAAAGTATCTTCGTGTTTTAAAGTTTAGATTGAAAAATAAAATGTGTCTTCTTTAAGAGCACTGCCTCAAGAGGTGTTACATTAAGGTTTGGAACAGGAAAAATACTCCTGGTGAGTAAGGGAGTGATGGGACAGGGACAAGCCACTCTGCACAATGAGAATACCTCAAATTCTCTTCCTTGAAGAGGTGCTCCAAGGGGGAAAAAAACAAAACCAACCCAGATAACCCCAAATCATGTCCCCCAGTCACAATAAAAGACTTCTGTGAAGAGGAATCGGAAGAATACCCAAAAGAGGGACATATTGCAATGAACCATGCACAGTGTTGCTGGAAAAGGCAACGGTTTTTAATAGCTGCTGATAGATTAACCTCCAGAAATCTGTCAAAAATTGTTTTGAAACCATTAGTATCTTTGATTCCACCATATTTGCTCATGGTGGTGAATGTCACAACCCAATCATGTTCTGCACCAAAAAAAAAAATAAAATCCCTTTCTTCCATTTATCATAAGCATCATTTTTTGGCTGTTCTAAAGTTCTTCTTCTGCAAAATAATTATTAAGAAAGAAGTATAAGAGAAATCATTAAGAATTACAAGAATCAGTCAAAACCACCTCACGCTCTCATTTGTATCACGTTAAATTTCTACTTGTTAAGGAGCTGCTCCACATCTTTACTCAAACCAGAGGAACTGTTGTTGTTGAGTGGGGGTTTTGTTGTTAGCTTTTGGTTTGTTACATATTGAAAATATTTCTCCTTAGCAAATTGTGCGGTATGAGGTCCGGCGGGGAGAAGCAACATTAAAAGTTTAAGAATTATTTACATTAAAGGGAGAATCTGGCCTTTTAGAAGGTCACTGAAAACGTGGATTATGGTAGTCACATCCCTCATCCATCCAGAAATCAAGTTCTGTAATTATACTTTTAAATCCAACATTAATCACAATCAGGCTGTTCTAAAAAAGTTTCCATCTTGCTGTCCAGGTATTTTTATCGTAAGGAGAAAGTGTTTTGAGCAACAGCACCAAACTCTATATTCTATTATCCAATGAAATTTCAAATCCACTACCTTGAAAATATTCTGTTCCCTTTCCACACATTTGGGGTGGATTGAAAGAAGGAAATAAAACTCCAGTAAACAAGAGTTCTGCTAGATGCTATTTTACTAATAGGGCAGCTACATCCAAAGTTTGTCTGATTTATCACATGTAAAATTGTTTACAAAATATCTAAGAGCAATTATCAGAAATCAACAGGCCATCATTCATCTGCAAAAAGTATTATTGCAGGAGACTACTTTTTTTAATCATCTAGAAATGATTCTAATTTACCTTTTTTAGGAGAGGACTCAGGTTTTGGTAAGTTTTGAACATCTAGTTCTTTAATGTCTTTTCTTGCTACTGAGTAACTGAAAAAGAATAAGGTTCTGTTACTATTTTTAAATCACAATAAAGCAAGCATTTGACTTTGAAAAACTGTGATTTCTAAAATTTTCAAGATTTATCATTCACTTTCAAGGTCCTTTCTTCAAACTAAATGTGTGAGGCGTTTGTTATTGTAGATCCTAATACAAGATTCAAACCTAGAGTAAGTTTCCAATCTTTCTTTGAATTTCAGAGAGTGAAAGAACCCTTGTAATGAAATAATTACAAAACGTTTGTAAAGCTTCTTTATAGTAAATGTTTAATGTGCACAGATTTGCAGAGTTAAAATACTCTGTAGACAGAAACGTTTTCTAAATTGAAAATATGCACATCCATCAACAGTTGCTACCCAAAATAACAATCTAGCTGAGATGAAAGAAATAAGCCCTCTATTTTCAAAATGCATTTCTACTAGCACAGAACAACAGTGAAGCCGAATTCACGTATCTGCATTGCTAAATTAACTGAGTTTTATTTTTCATTTACAAAAGTGTTCTCACAGCAAAATATATAGCAGTTGCTCCGTTCTAAAGTTAAGACTGAATATTCAGTTACTGAACTACTACAATAGAAATGCTAACCAACCTGCAAGGAAAGCCTTACAAGTGAGTTACTATAATAAGATTGGGGCTTTTTTCTTCTTTGATTATTTCAGAAAGACTGGAGTAAAACCTCAGGAATTGGAGGCCGTCATTTTCTGAAATTAAAGCCATAAGACTGGGGAAAAAAAAAGAGTAAAACAGAGCAAGTCTGCATGCTTTTCCAATAACATTCTATCTTCAGTACATAAAGAACCAGGCTTATCTAGGAGGCTGATGATACACGTCTACATTTAGGGGCCCAAATGAATTAACTCTTCAATTACTTGAAATATGTTTTGGTAATCAAGCACTTGCACCTACTTAAAATCAAGGCTATTTAAAAAAAGTCACAAATCATTCACTTTGAAAGAAAGGGAAAGAGGGGTGACACCTTGCCTTTGGCAAGGAAGATTTTAGCTACAATATGTTAAGACAGATGCATTAGAGGAAGGATGAAGAGAAATAAAGGGAAGCAGCTTTAGAAACCAGTCTTCATACTTAAGGAATAGTATATTCAAAAGAGTAACACACACCTAACTCCCTTTATCTCCCCCCACCTCCCCTCCTCCTTTTAGGGGTGGGGATGGCCTAAGGACCTTTCTTTCTTTTCACAGCAATCTTTGTTCAGATTCAGCAGAAATTTTAAATAAACAATGAAATCTATCTGTACACCCAATGTAAAGGTGGCGAGGAAGCACTGAAGTAGTCAGCTGGAAATGGACTACAAGTGACAAATGTGTACAACCAACAACGCACAAAATCGTACCCTTTCCTTTTGGAGAAAAATAACACCTTCAGAAGAAACATGGAATGAGTTTTGCATTTCTCTCCCATATACATCTAATGAAAGTAAGCTATTACTTACAATTTGGAATCTGCAAAGGATCGAACTAAACACTGGTCCTTTTTCACTGTGACGTCATCATTACAGCTGGGAGACACAACCTGAAGTTTCAAATAAAACACTTTTTTTAAGGGGGAAAAAAAAAAAAAAATAGGCTGATCTTGAAAAGAAAGAAGGAAAGAAAGAACAAACAGCAGGAAAACTCCTGTTTTCCTGTTTCTTCTATTATAATTTCCAGTTCTGAGGAAAGAAGAAGCTACTCCAATTTATATAACTAAGGCCAACAATGATAAATTTCAAGAAGCAGTTTACCTCAAACTAGTAAATTTAGCTATGTACAAGCCAGAAAAGTTGGCAACTTCATTTGTGAACTCAATATTACTCTACGGGGGTGATATCATGGGACCCTGTTTACTCTGCCTTTTTTTTTTTCCCCTCTTGTTCATACAAAACCTCTTTAAAGCATCTATTTAAAAAGACACAGAGCCACTTATTTTATACCAGCTTCTGATCTTTGGCATTCAAACTGAGAGGCAAGTAGCAGTATTTTTTTTTTGAGGTGCAGATAATATAAGCCAGCGTGGAATCCAGCTCATCCTTCCACAGCAGTATCATCTCTTATGTCTAAAAAGGTGACAAAAATGCACTTGCAGTATTTGTATTGCACAAACAGAACAAGTTTACATTTTGCTCTAGACCACATACAGACATAAAACGTCACATACAGATGACCTTCTGGAACTCAGTGGAAGCTGTGCCACCCCACTCAGATAAGTCAGAAGTTTTACCCCCAAAACCAAGTTCCTGGCCTCCAGTAACTTAATCCCCTATTTAGTTACCATGTTAAATTAAAACCCGTCTTTAGCAAAGGGATATACAACAATCAGAATACGTACAACACCGAAGTTCACATTTTAAACTACAGCTGGCTAAGTCAGTGCCCACTATTCTCCCTACACCACACCAGAACGCCTTGTCAAGGCGTGGAAGACAGCTGGCCTCTGCAGTTCGTTACCTTCTGATCCTGAATTCATTGCAAGGAAATAAAATCTTAAACTAAGTCAGAAGATTGTAACAGTTCAGCTCATTCCAGCTAACTCAAAATAAAGGAGTAGAGAATATAAAGTTAAGTAAATAAAACCTGCAAAAATTAGTGAAACCCACCTGCCTGTTTATTGTTCCAAATATCTTAAACGAACAAACATATCTCTGACTGATGACAGATGATGTATATTGAGCTTGTCTGACAACACCAAAAAAGTTCACTAAAGAAAGAACTTGTAATAAGTATCTGTAAATTTTTTTGTGTGTATATTCTGCCCATCTACACTGCAAGTCTGCTTGTACTTGAATTCCTTTAATATATATTTATTGTCAGCAATGACAATGAACAGCTGTATCCTATGCTGACAGCCAAATAAATATAAGAAATAAATTAAAGTCAAATAAAAATAAGAACGGACATCACTGCCAGAATAACTGGCCATTTATGTAAAATGCAAGCATGGAAGGAACCAGTATTTCATAAAATTGAAAGTCTATCATTAGATAAGCTTTTCATTTAAAACATTAAACAAAGAAAGATTAAAATTACACTGTAATTAAAATTCCTAAATCTAGTTGCTCTTAAATTGCCCCTGAGTTCAAGTCCTAACCTACCTAATTTTGAGAAGGAAAACATCATTACATACCAATCATTTCATGGGCTGTTTTGAAAGACTTAAGAGCCATAAAACTAATTTACACATAAATGTTAATCTTCACTCTTCTACTCTTCACAGACACTGTACAAATCTGTATTTTTAACAAATACGGGCAGAAGATCTTAGCCTGGCTACATCTGCAACTCTGCTGTTAAAGCTGGGATGGCTTGCAAACTTCACATCTAGGAGAAGCTCTATTCGAACAATGTAACAAGTCAGATGACACTCTAGTCTAAAAAGGTAGTAGGAAGTAGGACATGAGATGTGGATGTCTTAAGCAACTTACCAAAGCAGGATACCAGTCTGCCTTCTCAGAATTACAAGTCACACTCACAACTTTGCCAAGCAATTCATCATTGAGACGCCTTTTGTCTTCATCCTCTTCTTCACTACTTTCTTCTTCCTTTTCATCTTCAGTACTAAATTATTAAAACATGCAGTAAAGTTTTTGTCTGAAGTTAATATCTGAAAGCAAATACAACTTAAAACCAGCTCTTTCTCCCTGTTCTGCAAAGCAAATACAGCTTAGAACCAGATCTTTCTCCCTATTCTGCAAAGCTTCAACAACAACATTAGAATTAGAGCTGAAATTGCTTGCAATACACTTACATATTAAGTGCACTTACTCAGTAAGAGGAATTTTGTAGAAATTCTTTCCAAGTAGCAGTATTTTACAACAGCATCATGTTGGAATTGGAGGCATGAATCAGGATTTGATTGTGCACAGACATGAAACAAAGAGAAATGGTCTCTAACCCAGAAATTTAAAAGCACCTTTTTTTCCTACTTTGTGCTATTTGTCCTAACCAAAGTTAAAAGCCCTACATTTCCTGACACGTGAGTTCCTGTTACATGAAAGGAGCATAGACATCCTTAAGGCCACTACAAGCAAAACCCCATCAGTTTCACAATACTGCTCACACATGAACGTGTCTGCACGAACTCAATTACTTAAGTCCATAAGCTCTGCACACTACTCACATGTTAAGAGCATTTGGACTGCTACAGCTTCAAATGGAACTACTTCAGTGTTAGCAAAGGAAAGGAAAGCATCAGAGCACTATCAAAACTTACACAGGAAGAGAAGATCTTCTTCCCCTGTTAGATTTCTTCCCGATAACTGGAGTTCCAAAGTGCTCTGGATTGGTTAGTGGCAGTTGATCAAGTGTCTACATGGAAAACGAGGGAAAAAGTTAGCTTGCAATTTCTTCTATTATAAAAAAAATATAAATTAACTGCATAGTTTTTTCACTGTGCGTCCATCGCTGTCTTACCTCACTTTCTGCAAAGTGCCTTTCTCCCTTCAAGCATAATGAAGTTCGTCTCAAAGTCCTTTCATCACCATCATCAAAAACTAGTATGAAGCAAACACATCGGCACAAGATGATCAGATCTATTTCCCAAGCTGACGAAACAAGTCTACTATTTATCTCACAATCTAGAAAATTCTCTAAAACGTGACTTGCAAGACCTCAATTTCAACATTTCTTTAGTTGACAAGGAAAACGAAGGGTGGTACTTGAGATTCAGTCACAGGACAGATAACATTTTCACACAGAGATTCAAGCCAGTACAAAGTTTTGCCTTTTGGATGCAACAGTCTCAGTCTAATTTAGACATCCTTCTTTTCAATACGCTGCCCACTTCAAGCCATAGCTACTGGCTGCATACCAGTTACTACTATCTAACAATCTTAGGGTTTAGTTCTGTTGGTTGGTTTTTTGTTTGGTTTGGTTTTTCCTGCCCTATCCATTTATTCCTTACTTGTGCTACCTTTTAATCCACCTTCTTGCTACAAACAACCCCACGAAAAGGCAAATGAATGGAAAGAAAAACAAGTGTGTGATAGTTTTCCTATGCTATTGCTACTGTGCTACCAACAGGCTGGGAATACTTGAAACTTGCAAACAAAACTGTAACTGACCAATTTATGAAGAATACTTAGCAGACCTCCTGTTCTCTTAAAACTCACCTATAGGTGACAGGGAAGTTCCATGCATTTCTATCAGTACACAGCTGAAGACAAGAATGCTGTGAGGCTATTGCAAGCTTGGCCTGAGAAAGATCTACTCTTTAGACAGTTTAAATAAAACCTCTTCATGAAAATTTCCTTGAAGACAAGGAAAGATTCCACTGTCTGAGCCATGCAAACAGGCCCTTTTCAAAGAGCAGAGACGAGATGGCTGCAGTCTGGCATTCCGGCAAGGTAAAAGTTTATTTGCATGGGGTCAAAGTGCAGAATACTACTCTACATGTAAACTACTTGAAATGTGTTTTGTCCGGTAGTAAACTTTAGAGAGGACAAAAAAAACCATTCCAAGTGTTGTGCGTATCTGTAGGATATATTTTTGGTGCACTTCTATTAAAAAATAACCTCTTGAGCTAGCATGAATATCAAATATCTGTATATGCTTAGCAAAACCAGATCGGTTGCAGCGAGAAAAGCATTTATTTTCTTTGTCAGATAGCTATCACATTTTCATCATCTTAGATTAAAACCACAGATTGCAATAATAACTATATAAAAAGGTATGAATACCAATTTAATTAAGCTTGATAAGATAAGCTTTAACGTTCCCCCATCTTCAGGGCAGACATACTGCTGTGGTATGCTCTGCTACTGAATTGTCTTAATGGCTTAAGTTATAAATCTTGTACACGTGAAGCAACTCACTTTTCCCCCTCCCAAAACCTAGTATTTTAAGAACAGCAGACACTTACACACCTAATTAGCTACAGTAGTTGATAATATTTTTCAAAGCTTTTAAGATGTAAATACCAGTAAGACCCATCCACCTCAACTTAAAGCAGATTACCACTATTATCTTTCCCAAACACATTCAGAGCTAAAGACAAAATACTAATTTTTCACAAATGAATCATTTAAGGGGACAAACAGCTGGTGATTGGCAAAAGGTAACTTCACTGAAAAAAAAAGCAAACAGAACCTGATACTTGACAGCAAATAAAAAAGGAGGGGAAAAAAAATCAGTCTTGTTTATCTCCAATTTTGGAAGTTTCATCTATTTACTTAAAACTAGTATAGCAGAGAAAGAAATCAAGCAAGCCGTTCATAAACCAGATGAGATACACCACTTTTTTCATTCCTTAAAGATAAAAATCTGACAGACACCGAGTGGTAAGTAAAAAACACTAGGAAGACACACTAAACTCTACTTAACTTAGGACACATAACGAAATTATGACGATTAAGAAGTGTGAGAGCTATTCTGCTTTCCTCAAGTACAACAAATGTGTAAGTTAACTTAAAAGTCACCTAATTAGACATTCCTGTCCAATATGAGGCAATTATAGATTGCAAAATGGAATTGCAGTTGCAGGAGTGTCAACTTTATAAATTTATATTTCACTTCCATGAACAAAACAACATGGAAGATAAAATAATTAACACTGAATAATTAAGTTTTCCTAATCAGCCCTCAGACAAGTGACAATGAAAGCACAAGTATGCTTTCAGAGCTCGGCAGTCATGCTTTCAGTCCTACTCCGTTTCACACCTGAATAAAGTCTACCCCACGCCTCAAAAGCAGCCCTCTTCCTACAAGACTTTTCCTGCCATTTCTCTCCTTATTCTCTAGTTGAAGGTACAGAACCGGCCTGTTCTCCAAAAGGCCCTTGCCATGTCCCTTGCCATACAGGGAAAAAGTGCTAGGCCACGCTACACTTTGCAGAGCTAAACCAGGCAGACTACAAAAAGAGAAAAGAAAGCAAAACAAGCAAACAAACAAAACCCCCAAACAAAACAAAACACAACAACAACAAAAAACCACTCTGAAACCCAACCCCTTTACTTAAACATTCTTTAAGTAGTTTACTGTTATAACTCCCAACTTCTCCGACAGCAGAAATTCCAGAAGTTGTATTCCATAAGAAATAATTTACTGAACGGTATCGGTTGTGTTGAAGAGGGAAGGAAACGGGAACGGAAGACAGGGAGATATCTGCCCATACATATGTAATGCAGTCAAAAGATGTGTTTACAGTGCCACAATATTTATCTTAGAAACGGAACTTACAATCCTGTCCTTCCAAAGAAACAAGCATGAAAAAGCAGAAGGCCTTTAAGTGCTGCCATTGCATAATCTTGTAGTGGGCATATACTTATTTCAGGAAACAGGGTGTACCAGCTGAGCACTCAGTAAATACTACAGGAAAGGGAACGACATGCCAGGAACCTGTATTTTACTATTTAAAAGTCAGTATGACAAAGTAGGAATGACAGAAAGAAAAGCCACGTTTCTGCTGGCCAGAGGTCTTTCTTCCCAATGTGTTCCTTGATGGCAAGCACTGACAGAAGGGGAAACCAGATGACTAAGCAGCACAACCTGGAGGAACAGTCTCTGTCACAGTGCTTGCTCTAGTCCCAAGAGTGGAGTTCAATATGCTCCACAAAGAGCAAAAATAAAACGGAAATTTTCGGAGTTGCGTTGCATCCCAACCTTCCTGATAACTACAGGAAACAAACAGAATGGATTTTTTTTTTTTCTGTTTGTGGAAGCCTAAGCAAGCCAAAGCTAAGACAGAAAACCCAAGGTTCCCAGTGGCAATCAATGTGATACTTCCCAAAAATTAAAAAAAATAAAGAAACTTTTGATTTAAGTTTAGTACCTCAAAAACGCATTCAAGAGTGAAACTTTCAACTTATTATTGATTAGCAAATATCTTCCATTCCCTGTCCGTAGCAGGTCTGTACATGCCATTAAAAAAAAATAAAATATTACTAACCCTGTCCTCACAAAAATGCTGTCTCAATGTCAGTTCTCATTTATTTATATAAGAAATATTAACAAGTCAACTTATCAAAATGATTTTTAGGAACTGTGAAGAAACTAGCCACAAAATACTGCAGACATGTTTAACTACAGCTTGTTTATAAATATCCCTAAGATTATTAAAAAACAAACAAACAAAAAAGTGAGAGAAAAAGGAGAACATAGCAGGACACTAGAGATAACATCCTCAGCATAGTTACGATACTTATACCCAGAGCAATCAGTGTTACCAGAACAAGGCAGTCTAACAGACAAATGAATAGGGAAAACAACCCTCCAGGCTGCATCTGCTTGCCAACTTCCAGTCCAACTGTTGCTGCCCAAAGGAGAAGAGATTCTATACTGCACAGCAAGGAAGCATTTTTTGTTTCTCATTCCCCATCCCATTCAGAATCTACCAAGACAATAGAAGTACGTACCAAGAAGTAAAAACTGCTGCAGTGTCACTATTTACACTTAGTTCTTTTCACTGGCTGCCTGACAAAGTAGTAATTTGTGAACTACCAGAGATGCCATCTATGAGCATCTAGATGAATGAGTGCAAGTTCTGCAGATTTTTGGCTTTCAGCTGTGGAAACAATATAGAAAGTACCAAGAGTCATGCAAGACTCGCTGAATGATCTCGCAGACAAGGACTGTACTAATTACCAATTCAGCACTGTAAGAGGACTTAAGAGCAAGATACTGTAGTGTATTGTGCTGCTGGAGAGACTACAGAGCTCAATTTAAAAACAAAAAACAACAAAAGCAATCATTTTAAAGGAGCGTCAGTTCCTCTACAGAAATGTATATGAAGTATTACTGAAAACACAGCAGTGTGACCTTTGACTGTACTCCTAGCAGACTATCACCTCACAAACCAAAAACCTTTCTGAAACTGCTTCTTCTGAGATTTTAAGTAATCCTTTTATTAGAGGAATAAATAAATATTTATTTTTTTGAGGAATAAATAAATAACTAGAGGAATAAATAAATAAATAAACCTACCTCTTCACTTTCTATACAGTACTGTTTGTATACAACCTTTAATCATTTTTTGCTTAACACTCCACATTGTAACAAAGATAGCTTTATAACCAAAAGCTCTATCGAGTTGATTTGTAACAAGGTCCAGTTAATACATTTTTTTCACCATCACATCTGCTCGTTGGCTCAACGCAAGTAAGCTCCAAATGTGGTGCTATTCTTTTTTTTTCTAGATTTTCCAGAAAGCAACCAACATGGCTACTCACAGTTTCTGTGTGCCACAAGTGCACTTAAACAATGACGTGTCCCATGAAAGGACTCCAAGCAAATACACGGTTTCCTAAAAATCCACCCAAGCAACATTTTAAGGATAAAAAGAACCAGTTTATGGTGGGTCAGAGTGGTAAAGAGCACCAGCAAGGTGGGGGAAGTGGACACTTCCCCTGCCACACTTGTGGTTTTGGATTCCTGGATGACACATGCACAGCCCGAAGATGAAGCGATGCTTCTGGGATGTCGAACTCAAACAGGATGCTGGGCAGAACTGGTCAAACCAGCCACACAAACATGACTAGTGCCTTGCACATACTACAAAACGTGTGCTGTTCAGGTTATTAAAAGACAAAGCAACGAGCCTCTGACATGGATGAAATCAACTGACTGCGGAGGAGGCACTGCCAGCTTTTATAACCCTTCATGCAGGAATATGACATGTTAGGAGATTAAAATTGTAGTGAAGCCAGGACCAAGTGATTTTTTCCTGTTAGCATACAGAAATCTCCAGAAAGCATAAGAAGATGAGGTATGGGGCTCACAGAGGTGTCTCAGAAGTGGTGTCTGGCTTACTGCACAGCCAAAGTTGGACCCTGTTGATGTCCAACGCTGTACTAGAGCCAAAAAGGAAAAACACTCAAAAAATAAGGATTCATGCTCCCTTTCACTCTAAACAGTATACGAAGTGCTACTGTTGACAGCAAGGTCTGCTAGAAACTGCAAGTGCCTCTCCTTGTTTTGTTGGGCTTTTTGTTGTTGTTGTTTTCTCTCTATTTCTGACTGAGGAATTATTACAGAAAGGTAGTATGTTCCCTCTTTCTCTCCTCAGAGAAACTTTGCCATGATTTTATATAGCAAAATACAAAGCACAAGGCTCAACGTGTTTGATCTGCTTTTGTTTGTTAAGGGTTTTTTTGTTTAAAAGTGTAGATAGGGTTACGTTACATACGCTTAACAAAATCTAAGCACACACAGATTATTATTGACCTGAGTTTTGTCAAAAGAGAGATGACCCATTTTGATGGGACAATAAAAAAGGCTGTTCTAACAGCAACTCTTGGGATGCTTGCTTGATTGAAATACTGTTTCTCACTTCCATAGAGAGGTTACATTGCTTCTAGTTTTGTACAGAAGTGATACAAAAGCATTTCCTTGAAGATCATACATCTTCATCAAGAATTTCTATTTTCTGAAATTCTGGTAGTGCTTGGGAGATTCCAGAGAGAATGTGAAAGAAGGAAAATATAACTGCAGTCTGGATTTTTTTTCTTCTTTTTTCAGTTATTTCAGACATGATTTCAGTATTTACCTGAGGCGTTTTACAAGTTAACAAAGCATCAGGTGGCTGGTACGCTAAGTAAGTGATAATTCAAACGTTGCTTGGTTGAAAGCAGCACTGATAGACCATTCTAATGCTATGCAATTATCACCTAGCAATATATTCAGCACATCAATGCAGCGCTTCAAAATTTGTAAATTAATAAATTCCTATTAAATAACTGCATTTTAAAGCTTTAAACACCCAACTGAGCCATTTTTTATCCAAAGGACTTAAAGCGTTACTACTGTCATCCCACTTTAGTTTCAACTGAGCTGATGAGAGGGCTGTCTTGTGCAATGGCATTTTCCAGACATTGTTAAACTTCCACTCCAAAGAGCGTTTGTTTCTTTACCTACTTACACTGAAAAGCTGAATTTCAAAGGTAGTATCAAAAGTATTTCCAAATCACAGCTGAAAATGTCAATACAACTAAATGGCTACAGTAACTTCATTATTATGGAGAAAGAGGTGAAAAAGTGATTCTGTGGCAGCTACAATGAAAACGAATCCTTATTTATTTGGGGTGTATAAGCACTGCTAACAGACAGGAGATACTGTTAGAACAGACTAACTGATCATCACTGTGGCTCTTTCATCATGTCGGTGGCAAAGTAGCCTACTACAATAAACTCAACATAGCATTGCTGCTGGTTCACCTTATTGAGCAAAGTTGTTTCAACTGATCTTTCTTTTTTTAGATACCTATCGAAATAGAGAACCTGACTTGCAAAAGTGAACATCATTACTTCTCACCAGACATGCACGGTTTGTTTTGGTGGATTTTTTAGACATCGTTGTACTTAACACTTTGAAAATGTTGGTCTTTATATATTGCTGGTTTCCTTATCTGTATCAGTCTACTTTTAGATCACCCAGAAAGGGATGCTACATAACACAGAAAATAAATACTCCAGGAAAAGCACATACTACTGAAACACAAGCTTTCCCTTGTGCTTTCCATTTCAAGCCTGACCACATTCAGGAAGACATTCTAGAAACCTGAAGGCTGTTTAATCCACTCCCCTCTCGACTTTTTAGCTTTAACTGAATCAGTCACTAAGATTGCCAAGTAGCACAGCCCACTATCTACTAAAAAGGAACCAAATCAGCTCTGCTTCACAGCAACACAAATGTACATCTAATATCTACCCAAAGCTTTCCACAAAGATACAAAAAAAAGCAGCAGGAAAAAGATAAGGTTTCTTTTTGACGCCTCAATGTTTCTGTACTCAACCTAGAAGTCCCTAATTTTACCCTGTAAATAACCAGGTTTTTAAATGACACAAACGTCACAATCTGGTCAGCGTTACCTGTGCTTTCAACACGAATAAGCACAGTACCACATAACTCTCAAAAACCTTCCTAAGATCTAAATACCATGCCCATGTGTTACAACTGTATTTTCACAGTCACAGGTATAAATACTCTCTGTGCCATATTACAGTACTGCATGTTAACTTATCATAAGATTACTTAAATCCCACACACACACCCTCAGCTCCAAATCTTTATAAAATCCCAGCAGTCTTAATACATTTGCATAGGAGTTTATTTTCCCTATTCAGCCCATCAAAAAATACTTCTTCAGGAAAGGAAATGACAACAATAAATCCATCGGTTCAATTTTCTGAGAAACTGCACTTTAATAAATGTAAAGAGTAAAAATCATGGCACGCATGATTTCTCTCTTACATTTTGGGGGAGAGTTCAACAGCTTGTTAAATCTAAACAACAATCCACTAAGACAGGGCAGAGCATGTATTTACCGTTCAAATTACCTGTTCATCAAGTAAAGACTTTTGGCAGACATGTACTGCTCAAAATAAAAGGGAAGAAGGAGGAAAAGTTAAAAAAAAAAAGAAGAAAAAAATTCACTCCCAAACCAGGAGATTTAAAATTCACCTGCCAAATGTAAGAAGACAAATGTTTGTTTTCTCAATTAATAGTTTAAAGCCTTTTTTTCATCACTGAAACAGGACTATGTAAGGTTGGTTTACCCATGTAAACCCTCTGGTCCAAATTCAAACAGAATTAGCAAAAAATGCTACTTTAAAGGTGAAAGAAGTAAGAGTTTTAAAGTGCAACAGTTAATTCATAAACCATTGAGTTATTAGTGCAAGATTGTGTTTCTTATCTCTTCTGTATCAGAACAATGAACTTCTAAGTTACTATCAAGCAAAGCTGAAGGTGCAGTGCTCTTCACTGAGTATGTCACATCCTAGTACTAAACCAAGTAGATTTTAAATCTTCTGCCCTTGAAAACAATCCTGCCTTGCCTGGCTGGCCTGATACACGCTACAATTTTACAGCTAAATCTACAATTTCACAGCAGTTTTATAATCTTGGAGGACAATGCAAAAAGCAGCGAGCTTTGTCAACTGGCAAGTCAACTGACTTATATTTAAAGCACGCAATAACAATAATTAAGTGATAAATCCTTCCAAATTATCTGCAGTGAGCCTGATCCCACCAAAGAGGACGTAACCTCACCTACAGCAATGAAAATGTTGGGACTACTGAAAACATCTTCTTTATATCTTAAAAAAGGGGTTAATGAATCAAAATAATTGACACTACATGTGACAGCAGACTCCTCAATAGAGTATGGAAGAAAGTGAAGTAAAGCTGAATACATTGCTATACAAGGCAGCTATTAAGAAACAGTTTAAATTTACAGGTACTAATGAAGAGTAGTACGTACAGGATAATTAAGAGGAGCGTGTTCCTTTCATGCTCCTAGTAGTGAATGTAATGCTCCACTGCTGTAAGAAAGTTGTGCAAAAAAGGACGGGTGCTTGCAAAGCCCTCTGATTAAATTACCGTAGTTTTTTACTTGTTTATCTAGTATTACTTGAACATTGCTGGGTTTGTCATTCTACGGTTAAAGCTGTTTCAGAAAAACCTAGAGATCAGAGTGAGCAACTCTAATTAAGCAAGATAAATTTCTTTATTTGGAAATGCATTCTTGTTCAACACTGAAATTTCAACGACCCAATTTCAGTAACTGAAGGCACGTGAGCCTCCAACATGAGAGGCAAATTATTTTACTATTTCACTTTAGATATTATCATTATTTGAAAAATATTTTAAAGCAAGCAGTTATTCACATTAAAAATTAACATCTCTTTCCTTTTTAAGGTGTGGTATGACAATTCTTTCCTTAAAAAAATAAAAAAAGCAGACCCTGTCTTGTACAGTGTCATACAAAACGTGACTCTGAACTCTAGACAAAACAGAGGAATGACTTCAGAATGCAGAGCAGCAGCACTACCTCTGTTTTTCTTGCTTACAAGCCCGCACACATCGAGAGAAGGCTTGCGTTCCGGGCAGTCATTACATGCCACAGGTTTTCAGCTAGAAGCACAAGGTTTAGGTCTTAAAATCTGCAAAAATTACTCTGTATTCCAGTGAGTGAAACTGCCATCAGTATACACACATTGTGCCAAATAAAACGTGATTGTTCAGCCCTGCAATTACCTGTACAACAGCCTCCCTGGCTGTCAAATAATTATTATACTATTTTAAATGGAAAAGGAAGCAAGACCTTTTCCTTATAAAAGTCCCCTCCAAAACCTATCTCAGATCTTACAAGATATAATTACTTACATTATTACCGATAACTAGAAATATATTGTTCAAAAAAATACAGACCATTAAGGGAAAGCATGTGGCTACTCACCTACAGTATACCAACTTGCATCTGTGAGCTTGCTGATAACAGCTTCCTGAAAGGATCCATCAGGCATTTTGGTTTCAACCATTGCACCAACCTGTAAAAAGGAGTATCTCCAGGTTACCTCTAATCCCAAGCTCATGTAATGGAAAAAAAAAAAACCCCATGTGCAGGCATTAATTCTTCCAGCAAGCTACATTTACTTTTTTTTTTTTTTTTTAAACTGATTTTAACTAAATGCTTCTTTGTAAAATGTAGTTACTTAGCTGGTAAGAATAAAGGTCCTTAAGTATGAAGGCTCAACTGCAAGTAGACAGCAAAGCAGGAAGAAACTCTACTTTCAGCATGACTTGCATCGTCACAAGAAATAAGAGAAGGCTAATTGGAAATAAATATTCAACTATTCAAAGCATTTATTGCTACTGATATGCATGCAATTACTACTGTTATACTTCAACCATTGTTATACTATCAGGATTTCAGTAGTGCCCTACAACGTGCATTCCTAGTCTTGCTGTAGCTACAGAAAAAAAAAGACAAATCCAAAAAAAGAAAAAGATGATCTCTTCTGAAGAGCTCCATTTGCATTCGGTGTTTTATAAAGCAGCTGTGTGTTTTAGAAGACAACAGTTACACGTCATCAAAATACAAATCACCACAGTTTTATATAAAATACATAAACTATTTTAAAACACAGTTAGAGCAACCATATTTACTACTGTCTAACAGACATCAACTTAGCTTCATAATCAATTTCTTAATTACTTATAGGAAGTCTCGAAGTTTCACTACATATAAGAAGTTTTGTATCTTATAAGATACAAAAATCATTGTGCGTACAAAACTGCACATGAAGTACGTTACATACAGAAGCATAAACTGCCTCTAAAAGCTACAAGAGTTAAGATTAATGACTCAGAATCAATCGGATCTAAAGCAGTGAGCCTCCTTCTGTTGATCTGTAGAACAGGAAACCACCTAAAATGCACAGAAATTTAGAATTTTACAAATCAATTATGTGATTACAACCACAACAACAAAAAAAGCAGGCATGCAATATACATACTCTTAGAGGTCCTTTCACTTGGTCATCTTGCACTAATTGAGTTGAGTTATCCCCCTTCAGGACCACCTGAAAGATATTAATAAACTTTTTAATATGGATCTTATTTTTAGTAGCATACAAAAAGCAAATGAAATTATTCTTATTAATCATTTGGAAAAGAAGATCTTTATCAAATGGACTCAAACGTTATTGAACACAAAACACTTGGTATGGATGGTTTTACTGACGGGAAGCCCCAAGTATCTCACACTTAATATTTAATCAGAAACATGATAATTAAAAGAACGGGGCAGATCAAACATCAGCCATTCCAAGGCAAAAAAAAAAAATTGTTTTGATGTGAGTTTGATGCAATCCAGAGCATACCTGGAATCGAGCTTCCAGATTAAACAGGTTGGTTTGGGGTTTTTTTTCCCTTTCTCTCTACTTCAACTGTAGCACTTTACTGACAGCACACCAACTACTAAACTACAACCAAAATAAAAAGCTCTCTTTATTAAATATGCAACAAAAAAATCACCAAACTGACCATAATACCACCATTTCTACTACCTTGAGCAAGAGGAAGTTTTTACAGTAAAGAATCCCACCTTTGAGAAGGTGACACTGATGAGACAGAGTGAATATGACCCCATACAATATGAATCCCTTAGTTTACATGCACTCAGTTTAGCAACATAAAAGATGAATATCTAGATGACAACACTGATAAGTGTTTCACTGACATTTGCTAGAGCACCTATGGTGTTTTAATGAAAATTAACATCAAAATTCCTAATCGTTTCCAGGAATCAAAAGTTCCAGGAGCTTCCTTTCCACGTACAAAGTTGTCCAGATTTCTGGTTCCCCCACTTATACCCCAACCACAGTCTACGCTGTAGCTGTATTTATAAACATAACACCAGTGACATGCTAAAAGCCTGCTGGTGTTCACACACGTTCAAGTTAATAATGTACTTTATGCAATTTTAATCTAAAATTTTATAGCAGCATTGAGATGAATACAGGTTGTCCTGCTGCTCAGGAAAAGACTCCTGGACTTTTTGGACTCTTTGCACTCTTGGCAAGCACGCTGGGGTGTGCCTACATGCTCTTAATTACAATATCAGGCTTTGCTTGTTAAAACTTCAATGGTTATAATGGAGATACAGTGACAGGAATTTCCACCAAGTCACAGCAGTCTCGTATACTTCCAACTCTTATCATGCAGTGATAAAGCTCGTGATTCTAACGAGAAAAAGAAACTCAAGCCTATTAACAGGCGAAATACTTTATCAGACCAAAGCTACAGATACAACATCAAGGATTCCAGACCACAAAGTTCAGCACGCTGCTTCCTAAGGAGCTTCATGTTAACACGGGTTTCAAAGAACATAACAAACATCTATAATGTTTGCAAGCTAAAACACAGCAAGTTCCACCTCAACATGAGGAAAAACTTCTTTACAGTGAGGGTGACAGAGCCTGGAACAGGCTGCCCAGGGGGGCTGTGGAGTCTCCTTCTCTAGAGACTTTCAAGACCTGGCTGGATCTGTTCCTGTGTGGGCTGCCCTGGGTGTTCCTGCGCTGGCAGGGGGTTG
>JAAGNO010016620.1:16722-28937 GCA_033439905.1 Ceryle rudis | reverse complement strand
AAAAACCAAACAAAAACCCCAAAAGATTAAACCCCTGTTTTTGAAGTGTGATGTCTTTTTTTCCTAACAATTTTGCTAATCCTAGGCTTGACTTTCCATCTTTTATGGAATGTTACCAATATTCTTCCTGCCAGGTGTGAACAGAAGCATGCTAACACTAGTAATCTACTAAGCGCTATGACTGGGTGTATCTGAGTCTGGTGTTCTGTAGCTTTGGATAATTCTGGTTTTCACTCTAGAAAATAATTTTTTTCTTTACATTGATTAGCCACACTCTACAGAAAGCCTCAGGGACAAACAGTGCCTTCACTTGTAAGTTGATCAAGTTCTCAACCTGGAAATAAGACCACTGCTTGCCCTTTTGAATATTCCCATTTGTAGCATATACTCTGTATTAAGATGTGGGGGTGAGGCTTTGATTCTCAGTTTCCAGGATGGAGAGACTTTAATGTGCTTGCTAGTGTCTGAGTTATAATAATTCTAGAAAGTATTTTCTAAGGTTAGGAACCAAGTGTTTCCAGTAGCCTGTCCCTGATTTTCACTGACAAAATGGCTCTTGCAGAAATGGGTATATTATAGCCAATTATTTGAAAACTTTGGGACAGAAGAAAAAAAATTGGGTGTTTTTCTCCATGAAATATTTGGACACTATTTTTAAAAGCATTTTTTTTATATTATACTTATTGACAGACAGTATCAGAGTAATTCAATGCCTTATGCAGAGGCAATAGTATTCTTCCCACTGCCTTCAATGGGCTCTTGATTAAGTCCTTATTTGCTAAGTAAACAACAAATAAAAGTTCAGTCTGTTTCTTGTACACAACTACAGAAGTATTGTGCTCTAAGTAAAATCACAAATTCTTGCCATTAAAAGATTCTGGAATCTGCTCAGGAGGAAAATGAACTCCTATATCTGTGTCGGAGAAGCAGTGTTGCTTACTCTCAAAGATCTCTTCTCTTCAACCACAAAGTGGTCACTGTTTTCAGAGCTTCTGAGTATAAATACTGGACAAAACCAAGATCCTTGGGGTAGCTGGGATAGTGAACAGAAACCCAGCCATACCCTGGGGAAGGCACAGTGTGAAGCCTCACATGCTGCAGAAGACCTGCATTGACATGTGTTGCTCAGTAAAGGCAGACTAGATATGCTCAGTAGTGGTCAGGTTCCTGGTGGGCAGGTTGCTTTCCAAAGCAGTGATATTAAAGCTTGCTTATTTCTTACTCTGTTAAACAGAGGAAGCCAAAAGAGGCTGAGTATCTCTTCAACCCCAGCAAGCTTCAGCTAGTCCTTTCCTTCTCTCAGAATACCTTCACCACCACCTGTTCAACCTGCTACATGTTTTGAAAACATCAGAAAGGTCTTTGCTGTGTCTCTTATCAACTGATAAAGAGAACAGAACATTTGTGCAGGATTTAGCATTACATCCCATTGCAATCTGAACTAACATGCGCTCAAGTTAATACTGAATCGATGGGTGGGTTATTAACGATGACACTCAGTAAAGAGTGATATAAGAGACAGGTCTTATCACTTGCTTTTAGCATGTTTGATTTGGCCTTGAAAAAGTTACCTGCTCTTTCTGTGAAATAAAGTCAAACAGTTCCCTGGGTTCAGTTAGCCTGTAAATCTTTTGGAGGGAAGAAGTGTTTCTTATTATGCCTAGTGCCCAGCATGCTATAGGTGCTAATAGTCTCAAAATACAGAATTATTACAAGTAATAGTATGTGCTGATATTTATGAAAAGGGCCATTACAATTACCTTACACAGGACAAAGTTCTTAATTTTTTATTGGCTTAGTTTTTTCTGACCTTTCCATGTAACCTTCATATTATAAGGATTCCACAAAATATTATCTCATAATGCTTTTATTTCAACAGTAAGGATAATCTCACACAGAACTTACTTAATTGATCTCATAATAATGATATTTTGGGTTGAAAAATGAAAAATTATAAGACCAGTCTTCAGTCTTTATCTCACTACATTTTTTTTTTTCCATATATATGCATATAAACTTGTAGACAACAGACATGGATTTATCTGCTCATTTATCTGAATTCCAATCAAATGTTACTGCTACACTTCATTAAAACCAAGGCACTTGGACATGCACTGTTTATAAATGGGAAATAATATAAATAGAACAGGCAGAATAAGGGCCAGACCTGGCGAGAACAGGAAAGCTCTCATGGGAATGAAATTCATGATGGGAAACTCTGGAGATTATATTTTTTAAAAACATTTTTTGTTGGATCAATGGGATTAAACGATTCTGACACTAAAATTCACATATGAAACTTTTGTTGGACACCTACTTACGCATTTAAGAATTATCTTTTTCTCTGAGATTATATAGCACATTATAGGCACATTAATGTCTACTGAAACAGCAACAGCTTCCTCAGATCCTCTATTAATGTAGTCCTGGAAAGGCAGTTTGCTGAAGTATATTTACAATTTCTGTACCTAAGTTAGTCTTCAAACAAGGATATCGTCTGTAACGTGAGCATAGATGAAGCTGTGTACTTAAGTGAAAAGGGGTTAGGAGAGACATTGCCAGTGACAGTATATCCATGTAAATCCTCTGAAACATAATTTTCCAATTAGTGAACATGAACCAGAGATTTTTCCTTTTACCATCTTTAGTTATCTCACACAATAAAATTTTTTTTAAAGTGAATTTTTGTTTGACTCCAAGCCTAGAGAAGCATTACTATGGGCAGCCTCCAGGAGCCGGAGTTTGGGATTTTCTGTGCAAAATTGCTATGGAGAATTTCACTCTCCTTAGTGTAGATCACTGTCCAGAGGTGAACAGGCCCAGAATGAGTGTCCCTTTTCTTTATCCTATTATAAAAGAGTTTGTCTATTGTTGATAAGTGGTACGGTAAGTGATAAAATAATCATTGCCTGACTTGGTGATATCTACTGTTGTGTTGGGCAACTAGGAAAAAATTAGATCAAGTTCACACATTGATCCATCTCTTTGTTCTGCCTCCCTTCAGAGACTGCACTATTTTAAAAAGTTCTGTCATTAACAAGTCCATTTAATTCTTAAAGCACTTCTTGGGAAGAGGAGAGGGGGGTTGTTTTGCCTGTCATTTAACTGTGGACTAGGCATTTAGGTCTCAAAATAAAGTCTGTATAATAATTACTGTTAAGAAGATTCACCTGCCATTATAGTTGAACATTTTTTTTGTTGGTTTGGATTTGGGGTTTTTTGTGCCTGAGAAACAATAATGGTGCCATCGTAATCTTGGAATATTTAAATAAAACAAGGTTGTCTTTCACTAGTATTCAAACTTGACATCTCATTGTCCACTGCTCTTTAAATCATCTCACCAGAGAGCATTGAACATTAGTCTGTGACCTGTGCAAGGACAGAGGATGGGAGGAGTAAGGAACTGTTCGACATACATACACTGAATGATGTGTCAGGAATACTATAATAGACAGTCACACTCATGACAGAGTACTTCTGTTATTGTTTTCCTTGTTCTAGCTGCTTGCTTTTACTTGCTACTTGGATACATATACAAAGCTATTATTTGCCAAATATGGGCTATTTCCACTTCTTTTGTTCTTACATTAACATTTATATGTTAATAATGCAATGCATATATTACACTGCCATATATTAAAAATTATGTCTCCAAAGATCTTGGTAATTAAGAGATCGCATTGTGATTTGAATGCATTCCTAAACATGAAAGTCTCACAGTTAATCTGGACATCTGTCATGGTTCAGTTCTGGAGGGTAGAGATCAGTCTAGTGCAGACAAAATACCTCTGTAGAATTAAGCAGTGAATTAGTTTGGTGTAGTTCAGAAAATAATTTAGTTTTCCTTTTCCTAATTTCTCACTAATGAGACAGGACTAGATGTGATACCTGTATAAAGACCTTTCTTACTGCTTCACTTCTTGCAATCATGTAATTATGAATAACCTTTCATTAACCTATAGATATATTCACAGATTCTAATGGCTAATGGAAATGATGCCTACCTACCATCATCATCATTATCATCATGTTTTTATTGTGCCTGTTTGGTGATTTATGAATGCTTGTATATGGAAATAATGACATTACCTTTTAAATTCAAAACATTGCTTCAAGAACAATGAGAATATTTTTGCAACCTTTCAATAGATAAAGGGGACTTACAAGAAAGGTGGAGAAAGACTTTTGACCAAGGTCTGTAGTCACAGGACAAGGGGCAATGGTTTTACCATAAAAGAGAGTAGATTTTGACTGCATATAATAGAGGTTTTTTAATTATGAGGGCAATGAGACACTGGAAGAAAAGAAATTGTGGATATCCCATCACTGGAAGTGTTCACAGTCAGGTTGGAGGAGGCTTTGAGCAAACTAATGCAGTGAAAGATGGTGGGGGAGTAGATTAAACGATCTTTAAGCCTCTTCCAGTCTAATTCATTCTGTAAGTCTAAGATTCTGCTGCCCACATACAACTTCTTAGACAATTGTATGTTAAAGTATTCTGCATCCATGTAAAAAAGAACATTTATTCTATAGATTTAGGAAAATAGTATCTGCATTTTAATGTATTTGAGGTAGGTGAAGGATTTTAACAAGGCTGGATATTAAAGTTACTATTGGTAATATAACTTGGGCATTGGTTATGAAACCACAGCTGTAGTTTCCTTAAAATCAAGACTATTTTTAAAGTTTATGCTTAGTTTTTCTGAGGTGCCTTACAAATATGATTTTTCTTATCACTGGAAATAAAGTGAAAACAGAACTTCCCTAGTGAGAGATGGAAATCTGTGTAAACAAGGTGATACGTAAAAAGAAGGAAGCCATACTGATTAAAGAAAACCAAAACCAAACAACGTGGCAAAACACTACATGCACTGAACTCAAACTCTTATTTTTTTTCTCTCTGTCCATCTGATTATAAAGCTGATATAAAACTCTTTTGCTGCTGAAAGAAGGGAAATCTCTACGGCCCACTTACAGTACAATGTTTTATGCTTATCCTTTCAGATTCTAAAGTGGGTCCACTTAACAGAAAATACTGGTAAAAGAAGTAAGCTTTTAAAAATACAGATATTTAAATATACCTCTAGGAAAATGCTAACTTTCTTTTTCCTTTTTCAAGCCAAATTTCCATACTTTTCTATGAAATCACACAATTTCTGTCTTGCAGTGTGGTAATACCCTTTTCATCAACATAAGTTGAAGGATCCGAAGATTGCAGGAAATTGCCTGAAAATATACCCAGGAGAGAACTAAAATAAAAAGCTGAAAAATTCTCATAGCTAATGCCTTTTTCTTTGTTGTTTCTAGTCAATTCTTGCTGTCTTTGGGATACCTGCTGACATAACTTTTCTCCTCTTCCCATTAATGAAGGTAATGATAGTTGTTCTACCACCCTCAGCTTTAAAGACCGGGTGGTTTCAAAGAGGTTTAATACCAAATTTAATATTAGTCATGGTTTTATGCACTGTTAACTACTTTGTATTGCATTTCTAAGAGATGTGGATAAGCAGAATGCTTGGGGAAGTAACTTCAGATTAATGGTTTTATCCGTTCTTGTGGTATGTCTTCAAATAAAATATCTTGTCAGGGAGCAGAAATGACTTAAACCAGAATCTTGTTTCCTATTTTCTTATTAACAAAACTTAATAATGCAGTATTTTTGTGTGTGTGAGCCCTCTTTAGCCAACACTTCATAATATGCTGTAGGGAGTATGTAGAGTGGTATGTTATTCTGCAAGATTTTAAGAGTGAACTTTTTTTTTTTCCCCAGGGGTTTTAATTTGCGAATTTTTTATTTCTCAGTCTGTAACTATGAAGACTGAAGTCAGTCTCTGGAGTGACTCCTGCAGATGTACTGCTTGGGGTTCTTTTCCTTATCTGAAAGGAATTTTTATGAGTGTCACCTGTTCTGCCTGTACTCTCTTTGCAGATGTATGTTTACTTTTATAACACAATCAGTTAAACCTTGTAAGGTGAGCTGATCTTTTAAGATCTCAAAAAAAAAAACCCTAAATAAAAAAAAAAGGCCAGAATAAGGGTGACAATGACAACCTTGAAGCAATTCTCAGAACAAACAAACAAACAAAAAAGACAAAATAAGTGGACAGCTGAAGTCCTAGGGTCCAAAAACCTTTAGAGTCAATTTTAAATGTATTGAAGTATTGAACCTGAGTTTACCTGAGTTAACTGAGGTATAAAACCTATCTACCTTCAGGAATCTTGTCAGCCATCACACTTGGGAGACATGGACTCAATTTTCTCTTCTATCTGAAGAGGTTTAAACACATAATTTCCAAAAGTGTTCTTGATGCACAAGATGCACAAGAGAAGCAATAGAATTTTCATTCTTTCCCTTGCTGATATTTGCACAGAGTAATTAGGACTTGGGCCAGAGAGAACGCAAGTATTTCCATGATGTCTTTTAGTCATGACACCTGACTTCCAGTCCCTGCTCCCAAAACTGAACCTTTTTTCATTTATCTTATTCAAATTGCTTCTTAATATTACCAGTTCTGTTTTAGCTTGAAAATGAATGAAGAAAAGTGGTTATATTTTAAAAGGAATTTGTGTGGGACAAGTACTGTAAGAGTTTAAAAATCACCAATTAAATATTTGCAGAAGTCATATAAGGAGAATAAGCACAAGGTCACCAAGATGCTATTTGGATTTAGATATCTATCTGTCCTTTTAACAGCCTATATCCAAAACTAAGACTCTCAGATCCCTCACAGACAATTCCTTTGGAAGTGTCTAAAACCTGTAACTACTTCTGTTTTTAAATCCCTGTAAACCTAATTCTATTTTAAAGTGTGTTCAGTATTAATAATGCTGAGGGGTTTGGCATCAACTTCATACATGCTTGCCATCAACATTTTCATGTGAGACAATCTCCAGCTTCACTTTCTTGCAGACAGGCATTTCCAGAATGTGCCAAATATAGTAGACAATACACCCCTGGGAATTTCTGGATATACTGACCCTGTGACAAGGATTCCTAATGCTCAGGCTAGAATAGCTTTCTCAAACAAATCATCAATGATATTCCAGCAAGAAGAGGTCACTAGGAGCAGAAAGACTTGAGTCCCCTCCTTTATGTGGCAGAATTCTCACTATTGGATTGTAAGCAGTCATTGACAGGTCTGGACCCCCAGCCTCCAGCCTCTCAAGAGAAGCCCAGATATCTAAGCCAGAGATTTTCTTTCCCTGTGGGTGGCTCTTTCACTACAGGTTGAGCCCAAATATTTGCACTGTCAATAGATGAATGACATTCTTGCTCTCTTGTTTTCCAATTAGGAGAAGCAGAAATGAAGTAAAGGATAGAAATAAAACCTGATGAAGAATTCTGAAAATGACATCTTGATCAACTATGTCATGCTGGATTTTATGAAAAATAAAATCAGCTGCAAAATAAAGTCAGCTGCATACACTCTATGCAGCTGACTATTTTCTTGGATGGTTGGGTAGGAGCAGCCTTGCTAGATTATTTTGAAAAAAGTTTGTTTACAGAGAAATTCAATTTTGGAATGGCTAAAAATAGTTGTCCTCAACATCAGAAAACTCAAATCCCCTTGATTTTTCATGTAAAAGTTGAATTTTACTTGATATGTAATCTAAGTATATTAAAATATCAGAAAAAAATGCTAAATGAAACAAATATCTCTGCTCTGAACTAAAAAAAAAAATACAGAAATCAGTTGTATTCCCTCCTTCACAACTCTGCTTTGATTTCTTATGGTTCTACTGTATCATAAACATGCTGTATCATAAACAGCAGAGGTGCACTGAATATGCACAACACTGACAATTGACTGAAACACTTTCTGCAAAAGAAGTTACTGTGGGGTTGCCTGTGACTGCCCTGACAGTCCAGGCTAGTGGCTGGAGGCATCACAGCCCTCCTCTAAGCAGACATTCCAGGATCTGTTTTCCACCATAAATACTCCAACAAGGCCATTTGCATCAGGGGGAAATTCAACTTTCATGGAACATCAGGAGGCATATTATAATATTGTGACCTGATACAGAAAAACAGGACTTGTCCTCTCCATCATTCAGCTCAGATGACACACTGTAGAGGACAAACCAAATTAACCTGAAAATTGAGTTAGTTTGTTTTGCAGAAATTAATGTGACCACTTGACTTCCATCCAAATTCCATTTCAATGTTGATGTGGTTTTAATTCTTAATTATTTTTTTTTTACAACAGATAACAAATCAGAATTATGTGTATTCTCCTTCCTATTATTTATTTTAAGTATTTAACATTAAGCAATGTAGAGTCTCAGTAAATAGAAACATTTTTTAACAGATAACTAAAATAAAGTAATACAATACTTGCTTCTGGTGGTTTTTCTTAATCCATTGTTTCAACTTCCTTAAAAGAAACACAGTAATCCAGAATCATTGGGTTAAATACAATGGTTCTGTTGGTCTAGAAAGCTAGCAATCCTAACCAATGTAAAATACCATTTTTCATTCAACTTGCCATGAAATACTCCTATACAGACAGCTGTGAAAGTCTAGCAATATTACAAATAATACATCACTAAATTTTAAGCAAAGAACATTTTGTACTATACACTTATTTCTATTGGTCAATGAAAAAGGGTATTTGCAAACACTTGCAGTTAATTCTGCAGTACTAGATTAGGCTGAGATATCTCAGTAATACTTCTAAGTGCTTCTCATCATGAGCTGCAAGACATAGGTCTTGAAAACAAACAGTAACAATAAAGATTCTTCCCTGAGTACCTACTGTACACTGACATAAATTCTGTGTAGCTGAATTTGAAGTATACCTCATTTTGTGGTGTTTTTATAAATAACATTAAATTATGCACCAATTAAGTGTAATGTTTATTATGTCAGCTTCCACTTTCCAAAGCAACCAAGAAGGATTTTGGTTTGTAGGTAAATTCTTAGACACTGGCCAGAGTAAAGTTTCTTTTATGCTTCTAATCATAAATTAATAACAAATCTGAAGTTTGAAATTATCACTACTTTGTTTCCATTGAGTCCTTAATGCAATACTTAGTGTTAGGTCCTTGAAAACTTCATTTAATACTAAAAACATATATCTGAACATTTCTCGTGGCTTCCTTAAGAAAATAGCTATCTCCAGTCTTATTCTTTAACTACCTCCAAGTATACAGAAGGTTTACACACAAAGTTATATGCAATGTCAGAGTAAAGGAAACACCAGAGGATGTGCAGTCAAGCTTTAGGATGCATTACATAGATAGTGAGGAATGATGTGATCAGATGCGTTAAAGAAAATGCAGAGAGCTGTTTACTATATGCTCTGACCCAGTAATGAGAACACCACGTGGAAAAAAAGAAGGCAAATGAAAGAAAAACAAGCTGTTGTGTTATAACAAACAGGCTGAATGGTAACTTAACTAGGGATTAATGTTTGCATTTGCAAGTAATATGACTGTTGCATTTGCATTTGCAAGAATCTCTGTTGTAAATGGATACTCTAACTACAAAGAGACTCATGGGGCAAAAAGAGCAAAATATAATAATTCAAATATTTATATGGTATGCATCATTCTTATCAGAAAGAATTTGTAATAGACATCCCATTTCTCTTTTTTGCTCACCAGAAAACAATCCTTGATTCAAATTTTCTATGTAAGTCCCAGTTTTTTTAATAAAGCAATCACAGACACTAAACACTATTTATTGACTGACTGATCCCATTCTTTTGAGAGTGCTTTGTCTTACTACCAAAAGAAGCAAAGTCTGAAGAAGCTCTTATAAGACTACAGAGAAATAAGCCAGTGTCGAGAACAGAAAGGGTTTGTTGTCTAAACTCTGTCTTTTACACAAATTGGTATTGTTTAGTAACATCAGTCATGTTTCGACCCTAAAGATATTCACTCTGGTGTTTATGGTTGGAGTTTATGAAAGCTGAGAGTCCAGCCTCTGCTTCTTTTTTCCTCCAGTCCCCTTCTGGCACAGAATATGATTCCTGTGAAACTGAGGGGAATGGTGACACCAAGAACAGCTACTTCCCAGTCCTCCTGCAGCACAGGAGATGCTGCTCTTGTTCTGGTGTCTTCAGTTAGAGGGGGAAGACAGCATACTTCCCTCCTTCCAAATGATAATATTAGGTTTTTTCACTGTTCTGCCTTTATCAGATTAACCATCAACAGACATGGCCTGGCTTGTAAATACAGAACCCAATCCAAAGGCTAGGAGGTGTGCGTTCATCAGAACCATGAATATTTTCTTATACAAACAATTTTTATATAAAGATTTTTCTGTACTCTTTGGACTAGACCCTTAACATATAGTCACAGCAATATCACTACCGTACTGTATGACTGCTTCCTTGCACCCTGCACTCAGTTGGAAGGCATTCAAGACAAGCCCAAATTTATACCAAAACATTTGCCATGCATCATAAGGTGCAATAAACTTTGAACACAGCAGAACAGAATTTATGTCCAACATTTCCTTTTAAACTCATTTATCTTTCTCCCTCCCTCGTCACTTTCACACCCCTGCACCCTCACATTTTATGTTACAGCATTGTTTTAGTACCTTCAATAAAATTGCCTCAGCCAGTGAAGCAAATGCAAGCACTTTATGGGGTGTGACTAAATTTTGAGTACAGCCTTTTTCCTTTGCTGATGTTTATAGATGACGTAGGAGCCCTTGTTGGCCCTGCACCTTGCTTAATTAACTTAAAGCTGGTAGTGAGCTAGTGAAACAGAAACATGGGTTTCATTAGCTTTTTGATCCCGTGCTTTTTGATCATCACTGATATCGCCTTCTCTTGCCAGAATACTGATGACTTTGTGGACGCCAGTTCTCCAGGTGACATTGTTATTGGAGGTTTGTTTGCAGTTCATAGCAAAACGCTGTGTCCAGAAGAATATCCCATCAAACCAGTAATACAGAATTGTGCTGGGTGAGTAATACTGGAAATTATGTGTATAGCTAGGAAGACATCACTGGCATGTACATCTTATATTAATATTGACCAAATCTGGTTCTCTTGCATTTCTTAGTCTTTAAAAAGACCTTGGACATCACATAAATTGTGTGTAAATTAATACAGGATGACAAAATATGGCAAAGTTGCAGTAAAAAATACTGTGGCTACCTGAGGAAGGTAATACACATTTGATCTTATTTCAATCTTCAAACAGCCCTGGAGGTTTGTGCTGAACAATCATTTAATTTCCATGTAAATGCTAATTTGTTGTACTCTGCTGTGTCATTGTTCATTATTCGTTATGAAGTTGCACGTACATCATTTGGAGACAGGTGGACTGTTCCATTTTACCTAAGCATATATTAAAGTATGTTTCCTAGCCCACAGGGCAGCACAATTGTAACATAAGATTTGCTGACTAAATTGTAACTATTGTTATAATTACTGTAATTGTTACACTGTGTTATAATTGTGGCATTATTTTATAGGATAGCTATAGGATAGATATGATAGATGGGATAGATAGGATAGATATGATATAGGATTTATAAACAACATGTCCTGTATGCATTCAGGTTCAGACTGCGTCAGAATATTTATTTTGTTGGATCCAAATTCTACTGTCATTGAAACATGCATTTTTTTCTGGAAAGAATGCAAAGGAAATCTTGTTAAGAACTTCATTTTAAGTGTATAATAAAACTTTCCTAAGCCCAGTAGTTCCAAATATACATTTTAATACAGGTGCAAATCCTCAAATTTTATCTGAATTTTACATGCAACTTAATTCCACATCTAAGTCTAATAATCAGCTGGACATTCACTTATCTATGTGGATTTATTTCAAAATTATGATGAAGTTGATAATTTTGTCAGTCCTCCATTATTTTTCTACATAGTCATAAATTGTCTCTGGTCCATTTGAAATTTAAATTAGTTTGCAAGATTTTTAGAATTTAGAGAAGCTTGCCTGAGAGAAGAGTTGGTTGTAGTGTAGTCATTTTGTGCTAGCACCGTTCTGATTAAGCATGTGTTATAATATCCACTGGAGATGAAGGTGATAACTGTACTAACTTCATCAGGTTTAGAGAGGATTTTAGAGACATTGATGCAATCATGAGAAGACTTCAGCCTCAGAAATATTTTCCTCCATTCTGAAATCTTTCTTTCATCTTTCCTTCTTTCTTCCTTTCTTTCTTCCTTCCTTTCTTTCTTTCTTTCTTTCTTTCTTTCTTTCTTTCTTTCTTTCTTTCTTTCTTTCTTTCTTTC
>JAAGNO010016619.1:0-14095 GCA_033439905.1 Ceryle rudis | reverse complement strand
CCCGTGGAGCTGTGGTGCTGAGGGCCAGGGGTCAGTGGTGCCCTGGCAGCGCTGGGGGATGGTTGGACTCTGTGAGCTGACAGGGCTCTGCCAACCAAAGCGATTCTGTGATTCTATGCGATTGCTGTATGTTTTGATAGCCAAGTTGTTTTCTGTGGCAGGAGACATTTCAGTTTTCTTTTCTTCACAGTTCAGTGGGGACTGCCAACGATTTCAGCCGCTGGAGTGATAGGGATGCTCAGTGCAGTCGTCGCCAGTATTATTGAATCCATAGGAGATTACTATGCCTGTGCCAGGTTGTCTTGCGCTCCTCCTCCACCTATTCATGCAATAAACAGGTATGTCAAAAACAGTAGAATTTTTCAGTGTCTTAGGCTCCACTTCCCCCCGCCCCATATTTTTCTTACTTTCCTCTCTTGTGGTTTGTTTTTTGGGCTGGGTTTTTTTGTTTGTTTTTTGTTTTTTCCTTGGGACAAGACAGGAATGTGGTCTTGAGATTAAATGTTACAATCCGCTCGAACACAAGGGCCAAGGATCTGAAATATATGATGCAACTGTCACGTTGAATTATTTTGTTGCAAACACAGCGTTGCAAACCTAGTCCCATTCCTGCTGGCGTCTGTGGAAGATAATTGCACGGTTCCTGTTGGGACAGAACTCTCATCTGGTTCTAGAATTGGAGTAGCTTGTTAAATTTACCTGAAATGCAGCTTTAGAAATAAAGAGCAGCTCTAAATTTGACTTGAATTATGTTGTAATTCCCTCAGTTGAAGAACGTGGGTCTAAGACACGGAAAACAGAACCCAAGTTGGTTTTCCAGGTGTGCTGGAGCTTGAAACTGGAATTACAATAATTGATAAGGGACAGATGCTTCTTCAGGCCCCCATGTAGTCGTAAAGCACCATCTGAAGTGAGTCTCCGCTGATGCAAGTTTGACTTTTATTCTGTTTGTGATTTACAGAGGGATTTTTATTGAGGGTCTCTCCTGTGTTTTGGATGGAGTATTTGGGACAGGGAATGGATCCACTTCTTCCAGCCCTAACATTGGTGTCTTGGGCATCACGAAGGTACGTGCTTTACCGTGATCGCTCAGTGGCTCGAGTCTTTCATCTCCTTTGAGGGGCGGTTTACTCTGTGTTCATGTTTCACAGCACAATTCTCTTCCAAGAAACTACAGCACATAGTACTTCGTGCAAAAAAAATTCACACAGCATTCTCAATTTGCCAAACTGGTCTGTGCCAGCCGTTGTCTGCGGAAATCCATTCTAGATAAAGGCCTCAAAAATCTTTATTCAGACTAATGGGCAGTTAGAAAACCTACCTAAAGCAGGTGATGCCAAATAAGATGCAAAATAAGATGATGCTATCCCCTTGAAAACCAAGAAGGCATTCCAGGGCTCTTGGGTGTTTTGCGTTGAGGCATAAACACTGTAAACTGTCTAGAAATTGATACTCTTGGCTCCGAAAGTATCTCTAGAGAACCATTTTTAGTGTTTCACTTGAACGCACAATGAAATGCAGCTCAAGGTCCTTGAGTCTTATCTACATCTGTATGAGGACGTTATGCTGACACAGCTAGAACAGGAGCTGCAGTCAAGGTAACTTCAAAGTTAAATATACCCTAAATATTTGTTTCCATCAATAGGTCTTTAAGGCACTGAGCATGCATTAGGGGACTGCATATATGTGGGGGTGTTACCCAGCAAAATACATAAGCACTTGAGGAATTCTTTTGTCCACATGCTGAACTGGATGTGTGCTTGAATGCCTGGCTGAACTGGGAGACCTTGGACTGTGCAGATAGATTTGCTCGATACTGTTAATTTAACCTTGTTAAGAACTAGCAACAGGATCGTTAAGAGTAATTTATGTTGTAAATACATACATCTTGTTGCGTACTTTGCTTGCAAGCTATAAATCTCCTTCACGCGTGCAAGATAGAGAATGTACTCTCTTCACTTCCCATAACTCATCCCTCTGACCTAATCCAATAGAGATGATGAATTTATCTTCAGCCATTTCTTTTCTGCACAAAAGATGATTCTGTTTGGCCTCAGGATGGAATATAAATACTAATAGCACCATCTGCTGTCGGTGTACGGCTGCCAGTCAGTGGCTGATGAAAATTTCCTAGACAGAATTTTGGTTAGAAAAATCCTTAAAGAAAGCTCTATTCTGTTCTGCTCCTTTTCTGTTGCTGCTTCATAGGCGTTGATAGGAATGAACAGCACTTCTTTTTTTTTATTTATTTTTATTAACAGCTCGCAGAAATGAGTGTCCATTTTGCTTTGGAACAGCAAAAAGTGACTGTGAACTCTGTGCTCTGTAACAGCTGCCATTCGAACTACAGTGAGGTCTGTTCAGAGCGCCCAGTGGAAGAGGGAGTGTGCCTTCTCCAGAATGGCACAGCTGGGTGGATGAGCTCCAGGGCTTTGTCTTGCGTTCCCGTCTGCGAACGCGTTGCTCAAAACCTAACAACTCTGCAGCTTCCATTTATATCAACGTAGATTTTGGTCACGTAGATACTCTGCTGTTTATCTGGGAGAGGAAATCTTCAGTACTCGTGAGCAAAGACTGTAGAGCTGGTGATGCTGTTACAGCAGTGCAACGTTTGAAAAGGCATTTACCTCCTGTGGAATCAGTATAGGACTGCACTTAGAATTTAAATTTGAGCCTTCGAGCTGATGTAAATACCATAAAATCTTTGAGCAAGTTTTAGTTGATGAGAGGAGACTCAATTAAATCTGATTAGCTGGGGCAGAAGTTTAGGGAGCTTATGCCATAAAGCTGATGGGATGGATGCCGCGGTGGGGTACAAGGTGCCGTATCTCACGCTCCGGAATAATCACATGAAGTGTGTCTACGGGCGCCTGACGTAGTTTGAGCTAAATGCTGACCGGGAGGCTTTCAGTAGCTCCTTTGAAAGGAGCTTAATTTGTTTGCCTTGTAGTGATTGAGCATTTGCATAAATAAATGTCACTGTTGTGCGGGTGTTTTTAAAGAATCTGCCTGTTTCGTGCAGGAAGATACATTTTGGAGCAAAGTATTGGTGGTCCTAAGGAAATTAGTAGCAAAAGGTGCACACTAATTTGTGGTGTTATTCTAGTGGGCAGCCCTCCTTTACCGGTCCAGCTTCTGTTTGTAGGTGAATACATCTCCCCTGACAGTTAAACTATGAAGAATATGGGGGGGGGGGACGTCCTTTTACCCTAAACATGCTGACTGTATCTATTTTTTTCTCATTTCACTCATTTAGCTCAGTCACACATGATTAACAAATTAATATCTACACCTTAATACTCTGTAGCAAGAGACCTACAACAGGCTTTGCTAGAAACCACCTTACTAGTGTAACAGGGTTTGATTTTATCCCTGTGCCGCTCTTACCCAAGCGTAACACTGCTAAAATACCAGCCATTCAGGTTTCTCATCTCCCCCTACAACATAATGCCAGAGAAATTCTGCCCGAAGATTGAATGCTTAGAATAGAAACAGGAAGGAAGTGCAGGCACATGGTTTCACAACACTAGTGCAGCTGTGATTTGCATACCAAGTGGATTCAGTCCTCATCTCCAAGAGAGATGTTAGAAAATCAGTGGATAATCTCTGTCTAGGAAGCCTGGATCTCTCTCAAGTGAACTGCAGGGTAGGTAACTCATCCGTACATATCGTCTAAAAGGGCAACGATGTGTGGATTTTATTTCTCCCATTTGCATTACCATTGATCCATTTGCCATCTCTCCTGGTTATGGTCTGTTTGTTTTCTTTATCGTAGATGGGACTGCACCACATTTCATGGTTATTGTGGCTATAGCAGTTACAGATGGTTTTAAAGATGACTTAATGTTAATGAAAACAGAAATCAAACGAAGTTACTCTAGAATTGGAGTGCAGCCGTGTTACAGCTGAGCCCTCCAAGGCGTTTACTGAAGGCTCTGCAGCCTGTGTTTTCCCACCACACTATGCCTGGAAGCTCAAATCCAAGTCTTAAAGGCAAAAAGAGAATAATAAAACAAAAGGCAAGGCATGAAGCTGTGGACTTCTTCCAGTCTCCTTCCCTTCTTGCTCTCCTGCAGGTCGGAAGTCGCCGGGTTATTCAGTATGGGGCAGCCTTCATGCTCCTGCTCGGGATGGTTGGCAAGTTCAGCGCCCTCTTTGCATCGCTGCCTGACCCCGTGCTTGGTGCCCTCTTCTGCACTCTCTTTGGTAACGTATGGGGTTTTTTTCCTCTGTGTGTCATGTGACTATTTCTTTTTACTTAGTGCTGCATTTGTATGTATGTTGCTATCTTCTTTTTTGCAGAAGAAGAATTAAAAGACTGTATAAAGGCTGAGCCTTGTTTTATTTTTATTTAGGGATGATTACAGCCGTGGGTCTGTCTAACCTCCAGTTCATAGATTTGAATTCTTCTCGTAACCTGTTTGTACTCGGATTTTCCATTTTCTTTGGACTTGTCCTTCCAAGCTATCTCAAACAAAATCCACTGGTCACCGGTATGTGTTTCTGCTCATTTGCCTTGTACTCATATGCAGTGTATGTGCAAGTACAAAGTAACGTAAAGGGCAAATAAGAGAAAACCCAAAGTATTACGGAGACAGTGAAAGCTATGGGTAAGAAGGCAGGAGAATTCATTGGGATGTTGAGACCTACATTGAATGTATCAGTGGGGTACATCTGAAGCTGTCTCTGGGTACGATTGTAGAGCCACTTGGACTGGAAGAAGGACTAGAAGGGTGAAACTGGGTTGTAAACAATGTCAGAAGACTAAGGGGAATACCAGGGCAGACACTGGAATCTAGGAATTTGGGGGGGGTTTACTTTTTTTTTTATCACTGTGGGCATGTGTTCTGAACCTAAATTTGAATGAACCCAGTTTCAGACTGGAAGCCAAATTATACTTCAGGTGAATTAAAGGAGAAGGCTTTTAGTTTTAATGCTACCCTCTCAACAGGGGGCATGGCAGCATTTGCCATCAAAGGAGGACTCTCAACAGGAATACTGAACTTGTTTTGGTTTGTTGGGGTTTTGTGAAGGAAATAGTAGCTAACTTTTTATACCTGTCTCTTCAGAACCAGATTTAAGAGCGTATGTAACCTCCAAGTTGTTCAGGAAAGCAGATCACTCAAGCAGAGCTGTTCTGTGAATTGATGTGATGAAGTCTTGCCCTTTTAAAACGTGAAAGCTTGTGACAGGAAGTCTTTCAGTCCATGCGACTGCATGTACGGTTAAAATCTAATTCCTAAATACATTGTGGTTTTTCCCCCCTGTTCTTCTAGGAATAGCGGGCATTGATCAAGTGTTAAACGTTCTTCTCACTACGGCCATGTTCGTCGGTGGCTGCGTTGCGTTTATTTTGGATAACACCATTCCAGGTCAGCACGTGAACTTGTTGTTTTATCCGAAAGAACAAGCGCCTTTCAGAATGCGGGTAGCACAGCGTTCTGGGGAGGCGGGAGATGGGGGACAGGCTTCTGCTTCAGTGGTTGACCTCTTGAAGGCCAAGAGCAGGCTGCTGAACACCTGCATGCCTCAGTTTCCTTGAGAACGCTTTGAACCTTTTTCAGGTTAATCACAGAATGCCCTGGGTTGGAAGGGACCTCCAAAGGTCATCTGGTCCAACCCCGCCGCAGGGACACCCTCAACTAGATCAGGTTGTCCAATGCCTCATCAAGCCTGACTAGAATGTCTCTACCATCTCCCTGGGCTACCCGTTCCAGAGTTCCCCCAGCCTTGTAGTAAAGAATTTTTCCTAATGTCCAGTCTAAATCTACCCTGCTCTGGTTTAAAGCCATTATCCCTCATCCTATCACCACAAGCCCTTCAAAGTCCCTCCCCAGCTTTCTTGTGGGCCCCCTTTGCACTGGAAAGGCCTCAAGAAGGTCTCCCTGGAGCCTTCTCTTCTCCAGGATAAACCACCCCAACTTCCTCAGCCTGTCCCCATGGGAGCTCCAGCCCTCTGATCACCTTTGTGGCCTTCTGGACCGGCTCCATCAGGTCTGTGTCCTTCTTGTGTTGAGGGCTCCAGAGCTGGACAAAGTAAGGTCTCCATCCTATTAAACATATAAAATAGCTGATAAAAATTAGACCAGAACAGTCTTTTTCAGAAGACAAAGTATTTTTAAGATCCGACCTGCTTCCGTTTCTTTGAGAGCAAGGTTTGGCCTCGTCTTCCGGTTACAAAATGAAGCAAGCAACGGTCATTTTCAGGAAACATTTTTCCCCCTTTTCCTTTTGAGAAGTCTAGATCTGTCCAGTGCTTTTCTGAACATGGTGTCTGAGACGTGAGCTTTTCCTCCTTCTCTATATGTGTGCGTTTACGTAAAGATATTAATGTATATGGTGGGTTTTGGTTTTGCTTTTTCTTCTGTTTTGACTTCTAGGAAGCCCTGAAGAAAGGGGAATACGGAAATGGAAGAAGGGGGTCGGTAAAGGCAGCAAGTCGCTGGATGGCATGGAAACGTACGATTTGCCTTTCGGCATGAACTTCATTAAGAAATACAGGTGTTTCAGCTTCCTGCCCGTCAGCCCAACCTTCCTGGGTTACACGTGGAAAGGCTTCAGGAAAAGCAGTAACTGCAGGAGTTCAGACGAAGACTCGGAAGCTACAGTATAGCCTTAGTTGAAATTATATTATCTAGTTGTAGTAAAAGATGTATTTGCAGTTTCTTGCTGATTAAGAAGCATTAAAATCTATGTTTTGTATATCTGCATTTAAATTCTCGAACCAGAGCTGAGACGGATTTAAAAAAAAAAAAAAAAAAAAAAAAAAGCTCCAAAGCTTTCCTGTTGTGGGTGGTGGCAGCCAGATCTAGTGTCTCTGGGTCAGCTCTGCAACTGCTCCCGTTTGAGTTTTCAACTCCGTTGCAGTTTAAACGGGGCTGAGGTTCGGGCGGTGTGTAGGCGCTATTGGAAAAGTATTCGTTTTCGGGGTGATTCCACCGAAGTCGGTGCCGCTGGCGCTGTTGGCGCGTTCATTGCTGGCAACGGTAGTTACGCCAGAAAATTCGAAGCCTGTGAGGAGGAGGCTGGGGGGGTGGGGAGGGTGAGGAAAAAAAATTTACTCCTAGTCATGTCAAATCCCGTGTATATTGTTTTCTGCTCATTGAGTGGCACTTTCCGTATTTTCAGCCCCCCGGAAACCAGACTCTGTTGATACTGGCAAAGCTTGAGAGGTTGAGGGGTTTTTTTTTCCATTGGTCAGTGTTAAGACAGGAAACTTTCTGTAATAACTTTGCTGTTAAAAAAAAACCAGAGAGACACTTCCGATAGCTTAGTGCTGTGGAAGGAACCACTGATTTCGTGACAATTCGCATTTTTTTAATGTTTTTCTTTTTTTCTGCCTGGCATTTCACCACCCAGTTACCGTGGCCAGGCGCAGACATTCCTTAAAGGGACTCGGGTAGCTTGAGTTTTACAGAGGTGAGAAGCTTTTAACTTCCAGACAGGACCCGATAACGGTTTTCACTGTACCCAGCAAGACGTTTCCTGGACTAATTCGTTGAGCGGTTCTCAGCAGTTAATATCTGTGCCCATGCAGCCTTCCCTGCAGGGAAAGCCACAGGTCAGAACGTCCTGCTGACGCTTGGATCCGCGCAGAGTTCTCCTGATCAGATACCGAGACGCCGCCTACGAGCGGCTTACGTTGCATTGCCTCTTTTTCTTCTTCCCCTGGTGGAGCTTCAGCCGAAGCTCGGAGGTGACCTCGAACAGCAGAGACACTACATTTGATGTCCTCATCCACTGGATGGTTTAACGGGTATTGGGTCCAATCAGGGCACCATTCAGATTTTTCTTTTCTTTTTTTTTTTTTTTTTTTTTTCCTGGAATAGTCTCAGCTCTGATGTTATGTGGGTGTTCATGCTCATCATGCATTCATAATTAAAAGTTTTATTCATGTTCAATGTTCTTACTATTGCAAGTTAGTTTTAGACTTCAGTGTGGCCCCAAAAGCATTTTTAAGCTGTGGAGATGATCAGGGAAATATAGTGTAATGTAATTTCAAGGCCAGTATGCTCTACGGTGCTTGCGTTTTGTGTTCCTGGAAAAAAACCTAACAGCAGATCCTGTAATTCACTGGTCTATTTATCAGAGTTTGACTACTGGCGAGGAGCGCAGGAACTCTGCTTTCTCTACTTCCAGGTGAACTTGTTCTTGGTTCTTGAAGCATGGAAGGGTTGGGGTGGGGAGGGCAAGAAAAGAGCTTAACGGATCAGTACTGAGTAGTGTAGAGTCGCAATGATTCCGTTGATATCGTTCTCAGCATGCCATGGCTGTTTCCAGAAACTGTTCTATCCCGCTTCTCCCATCCAAAGCATGTGTTTGTTCCTCCTTCAGGGAACTTTCAGTAGTGTGCAGTCTTGGTGTCAGTTGGACTATCTCGAAAGCTGGTCGGAAGAGTTATTGTGTAGTAGACAAGGTTAGTTTGCCTGTGAAACAAAGTCATTGTTAAAATCCTTAAATTTTTCCTCTTCAGGTAGTGAGGTGTTAGATTTCCACATCCACTTGCAGATAGTTCGAGTGCGGAGACCTCTAATCAGTGGCACGAAGCTTCCAAATTTTCCCAACTTTATGTGCAACCAAAGATGTGTGGGAATCATGGGGGAGTTAAAACATATATATATACACATATGTATAAAAGGAAAAAAATAAGCCACCTAGGTACGGTGGTTGTAATGATGTAAAATGCCAAAGTTGGTTATCTTACAAACATTGATAAAGGGAGGCAAAAGATTTTTTGGTTTTATTTAAACAGTGCCACCTCAGACAGCAAAAGGCCAAGCCCAGCAATGCTGCCGGGCATGGAGCGCGGTAGCAACACCCACGTCCCGAGGCTTTTCTGACTTCTCCCCCCCTAAATAGTCTCGTGATAACTTCAGTGTTTACGCAGTCAGGAGATGAGGTGATGAGAAAGAGCCTTGGTCTTCTCTTGCTCGGGCTGAAGCAAAGCCGCGCGTGTTCCGCGTCGCCGTCGCTCGAGAACTGACGAGAGGCTGCGGTCGCATCACAGGGCAACCCATCCGAGGCTGGTTTTTCTTCTCCCCGGAGCAGAACACTGCTCCTTCCCTGCAGCGCAGAAAGACTGTCCCAACAGGTGAAGTCAAATAACTCTGTTTAGCTGTTGGATTTAACTCTTTTCGTGACTTCTGTGCCGTTTCTGTTGACCGGCTGAGAGGAGGGCAGTGGTGCTTCACTGTCACGTTTCCTCTTCTAGCCACTTAACTTCAGTAACACGAAAATAAGTAGCTGTAGTTCAGAGTCATTTTTGCCACCAAATGTGTATGTGTGACGATTCTCTCCACCTTATTACGAAGCTGAATGGTTACAAGCTGAGGCTCAGCTTCGGAAAGATCCGCTGAAGCACCTGTAGTGTCTAGCGAGGGGCTACGATCGAGTTGCTGGCTAGAGGCACAGAGTTGTAGGCTACCCGCAGGCAGCGGCTGCACCCAGGCTGTGGCTGGTACGTGTGCCTGCCCAGATGCACAGGGACCTTGGGAAGAGAAGCTCCCCGTTCTCTTTCCAACGCACCTAAACCATCCCAGAGCGGCCGCTCAGAGAAGATACGTTGCTCTTCTCAGTGAGGGAAATAACTCTGCCTTGCCTCTGGGTTTGTGCAGATGGTTGTAGACCTGAAATCCTCCTGCGTCCACTTTTGGCCACCGGTGTTCGGTGGCTGTTGGACCGTGCCCCGGCCAGGGGGAGCGGGGCGGCAGCCTCGGCTGCCCCCGGCAGCCGTGTCACGGAGGATTTAACGTGCGGCTTTGAGACGCTTCGTGTTTGCTGGTTACGTCCAGGCTTCGATGCGTATGGGCAGCTGGATAGAGAAATCTGACTGTAAATGCAATACTGTTATTTTTTTTCCGGTATCTGTCGTTGCCTGCCTTTCAAACAGCTACACTAAACACCACCACACAGGGAAGACGACACCCGAGAGGTGAGTTGAGAGGTGATGAGATGTTTCAACCAAACTTTTTCAAGAGGGAAGGGCGAATATTCATGGTAGAAATATCATTTTGTCATATCAAAGATGGTACCAGTGTATGCAAAACAAAATAACTTGGGACTTTTGTAATCGATATTCTATTGTATTTTTTTTAGGTTAAATTAAGAATTCTTGCTAACATGTTGAAACACGTTTTCTAAAGCAAATACTTGCAAATTATACCTATAGAAATTTAGGTTTCGTAGCAGAGAGCTATGACCGATTAACGTTGTCATATTAGAGTGCATCGGCGGAGGAACTTAATCAGAAGTTAACCTCGCTCAGAAAGTTCAAACTTTAAACCCAGAATTTGCTTTATGCCTTTTAATACTGACTTGAAATATGGCAACTTGGTTTGTACATGAATATTGCAGTATTTTATTTCCATATATTAAAAATAACATTTCCACTCAGGATAACGATGGCCGTTTTCCTGGGAGGGAGTGGTATGATTGTCATGACAATGTCATGTGATGGTAGAATTTCTTCATTGACGAATCTATAGTAGTTGTGTATACTTTATTTACCCATGTTTTATGTTCCTACCAAAAAACTAAAGGGGTTTCTTTATCGTTCATCTCCCTACTGAGATCTTGGTACTCCCGGTGCAGAATTGGCGCTTGCAGACTGAAATCCTCAGTACTCTTTATACCACAGGGAGCGTCGGCGAGTGTGACCCGCCGTTTATAGCACTGCACCCTCGATCAAAAGCGTGGGAAACGGGCATCGTTTGTGGTATAAACAGCACTCTGGGCACACGTGGTTTCAAACAGCCGGCGTCGGATGGTTTGAGAGGGAGCCATTGGATGTTCCACGCGATCCAAACCAACCTGTGCTTACCATAACTTGTATATCGATGTAGAAAATGCATGTGTGACAGACCAGCACTACGGGGTTTCTTTTACGTGGCCTTCTTAAACCAAAAGCAACTTTTTTGTTTGTTTGTTTTCTTTCCTTTTTTCAAGGGGGGGAGGGAGCGGCGGGCGACTCATTTTTTGCAGACAACGTCCCACTCGGTGCATGTTTCCTAAGTGTTTCTTCAGGACGTTGGGCCGTGGGGTGACGGGCCCTCTGCGCTCTCACGGCCGTGCCGCCGCGATCGGTCGCTGCAGTATTGGAGGAGGCCACGAGCTCGCCGGTGTTTCGCTTCTGCCCATCAGTCCATACGGCTTGGTGCTGGGCTGCTTCTAAGTATCGGGGGGATCCGTGTTCGGAGCCATCCCAAATATTCCTGTCTGGTTCTAATTTGACTGTGACTGTGCGTCGTCATCCGTACATATTGATAGGAGAGATCTATTTAGAATTGCCTTGTGTACTCTCTGGCATTTACCACATCTTTTCAGATCCATCATCTTGCTGCCAGTCCAAATTATTGTACTTCTGTTCTGTTTATAACAACCTTTGGCGTAACGAACTATTGACTGTTCTTAGGCAGTGGGGATAATTTTTTTTTTTCCATGACTTTTTTTTTGTGACTGACTTTGGCTGTAAAACATTTTTGTTCAACAGCAAGAGGGTTGGGTTTTGGGTTTGTTTTTTGTTTGTTTGTTTCTTTTTGCTGTTCTGAGATGTGTAATTCTTTTACGGAGGGTTTTTTTATTTCTTTTTTTTTTTTTCTAACATTGCTTCATTAAACAAATATTTAAAAATGTAATATTTGGACCAGATGTTGTGAATAATAGTAGATAAAGCTATTTTATTCTGTATTTTTAAAGCTGTTCAGTATAAATAAACGCGGGCATAGATGCAACTTGGCAGCCTCGTGTTCCACTTCCGTCTAAACATCCCCTTCGAAAGAGAAATGTGATTTGGGAATGCAGGTGATGCGAAGACCAAGCATCTCTTGGTAGCAGCTGCCCCCCAAATCTGCCACCCCCGGCCACCTTCCCGACCCTTCCATCTCTCAGCTCTCAGCCCGTACCACAAAGACACGTTAATTTCCCTTGGCTCACGTGAGAGGCACCGCTTGCTGTCCGTACCGCCGCTCTGCCGTCTGTCCCCACTCTGGGTTGAGATCTCTCCCCGAGGAGTCTCCAGCTGCAGCATGGGGACCTGGCCCCACTCCGTGCCCTTTGCCTCTCACCACTCACAGTATCTCAGGCAGCAAAACTCCCGGTAAAACCAACTGCAAGGGCAGCTTCTGAGCCATGTCCGTGCAGCCAAGCTTACATGTGACTAAAAACAACCTTCACATTCTCTTAGGACCCTGAGCAGAGGCTTTCCGAGTTACTCTGATCAGTTACAAATAGGAGCAGCAAGAGCTACCAGTGGAGAAATCGCCTCTGCTTTAGGGGAAAGCCCTAAGACTGGGAATTTGTCTGGGTTCTCGCCCTCCCTTGGGCAATCTGTAGCCAAAGCAAAATCTGGTGAGTCCTTGGTAGGGCTGGGGTGGGCCCGGGGCCATCGGTGCATTGGGGGATGTCCTGTGGCTCCTCTGGGGCAGCCTGTGCAGGTGAATTCAGCCGGTATCACCAGCACCAAAATCCCGGCTGCCCCACAACCCCAGCTTCAGTGAGGTGCAGGAGATGCCAGCAATGAACCAGCACCTGGGACTGCCTGGCTGGGGATACACAGCACCCCTGGGTGTCTGTCAGCCTTCAGGATATCTGAGCTACTACTGATTTTGAGGGGAATTAAGACACCCTAGTACCTTTCTTAGAACTGGTCCAAAAACGGTGTAGTTGGATGGGAGCAAAAATGGCAAAATAAATGAGTGAGATGGGGTGGCCACAGATCTGGTGTCGAAGCTGGTGGAGCAGTTTCACCAGGGCGAGGGATTTGTAACCATTGAGCTGGGCTGGGTTCGAGTCCCTGATGAAAACTACTCTGAACTTAATCCTGATTAATCCTTTGGGCTACTGGGTCAGAGCTATGGAAATAATTGTGTTTTATCCTTGTGCTTTGCCCCAAATCAAAATTCAGTATGAGCTGCATCAAGCCGATCAGAAGGGCTGTGTCCCAGGCTGAGGATTTTCAGAATGACTGGAACTTCCTGAAACAAGGACAGCGACCGTGTTTCGAAGACACGCGTGTTGGGTACAAGCAGAGGCCTTTCCTTTAGCCACGTCTTCTCCCGTCTGGTTCCTGGAGGCTGCATAACAGTGAACAGATGCTCCTCGGCTAACGGGGATCCAAAGGTGTAATACTGGCTGGTATTTGCTGACTATTAGCTTGGGGGTCTCAAAATGGAAATAATGGGAAGCTGCCAGGGTGTGAAAGACAGGGCTTTGGATGCTTACTCAGTCGGGGGGAAATACTTGAATTTGGAGATCTTCAGAGATGGTGCTTTATGCTTGGGCCTGACAGAGGTCCCTGTCCTCCATGCTCGGCCCTGACCCGGCCTCGCTGGTTGTGGGGTGTCCTTGTAAGGCAGGAGCTGGTGACACTCCTTTTATTTGGTAACAAAATGTTTCCATCCTTCCCACCCCACTGTGTGTGTATTGAAAGCAACAAGCAAGCTGTTACAAAATCAGGATTTAGCCCCAGTTCTGCACCCCAACTCCTCCTTGCGCTCACAGAGGTACCCCCAGCAGAGCCCTCTATTTATTTATTTTTGCTCTTTTCCTCCAATTCACATCCACCCCATGAGCTGGGGGGCATGGTAGAAGCTTCCCCCTCTCTTGGGGGATAAAACCCTGGATTTTGGGGTTGGGGTTTGCCCAGCACAGGCGGCCGGGGCCAGCTCCACTCCATTGTGCAGCACGGCCAGGCTCTCCTCATGACAAAGGGCCTCTCATCTCTGCCAGCCCTCAACGATGCTGCTGGAATATAAATCCTAACCCCCAGCCCGCTGCCTTTAGCCGAGTCAGTGTTTCCTCAAGCCAGATGGCTCCTCCTGAACTTCTCCTATTTTACATACAAATCTTAAAAAAAAAAAAAAAAAGGAAAAAAAAGGGGCTGATTACAATCCATGGTTGTACAATCCTTGCTTGTTTTGCTAAAGCAGCTGTATAGAGCGTTTCTTTCGTTGTGTTTTGGTTGTTTTGTGTTTTGTTGGGGTTTTTTTCCCTTCGTGTGGGCTGTTTCTAGGCAAATTCCATAAAAAGAAAAAAAAAAAAAAAAAAAAAAGCCCGGAGAAGCCACAAAGCGCTGGGGAAGGTCAGGCGCAGACAAAGG
>JAAGNO010016618.1:0-19993 GCA_033439905.1 Ceryle rudis | reverse complement strand
CGAGTGGGTGGGTGGATGGGCGAGCGGGTGGATGGATGGATGGATGGATGGATGGGCGAGCGAGTGGATGGACGGGCGAGTGGGTGGATGGATGGATGGATGGATGGATGGATGGATGGATGGTTTGCCGAGTGGGTGGTTGGATGGAGGGATGGATGGGTGAGCGGGTGGGTTGTTTGAGGGAAGATTGGGCGAGCGAGTGTGTGGTTGGAGAGATGGTTGAATGGATGGATGGGCATACGAGTGGGTGGTTGGAGGGAGGGAGGGATGGATGGATGGATGGATGGATGGATGGATGGATGGGCAATTGTGTGCATGGATGGATGGATGGATGGGCGAGTGGGTGGTTGGATGGGTGGGTGAGTGGATGGATGGATGGATGGATGGATGGGCGGATGGATAGATGGATGGGCGAGTGGGTGGTTGGATGTATGGGTGAGTGGATGGATGGATGGATGGAGAGCAGCCCCATGGCGAAGGACATGGTGCATGAGGCAGCACCGTGTGCTCACAGCCCAGAAAGCCAAGTGTCTCCTGGGCTGCGTGTCCAGGGAGGGGATTCTCCCCCTCTGTTCATCTCCAGTGAGACCCCAGCTCAGGACACATGCATGCCTGCTCGAGCAGGTTCAGAGTAGGTCCCAGAGATAGGCTGAGGACTGGAGCAGCTCTGCTGTGGAGAAGGGCTGAGGAGAAGGAGGAGGTTGCACACAGGGATGAAATTTTTTGCAGCAAGGGTGGTGAGACCCTGGAGAGGCTGTGGAAGCCCCAACCCTGGAAGTGTTCAAGGCTGGGCTGGACAGGGCTCTGAGCAACCCGGACCAGTGGAGATGTCCCTGCCCAGGGCAGAGGGGTTGGATGGGGTGGTCTTTTGAAGGTCCCTTCAACCCCAAACCCTTCCATGCTCCTATGAAGCTGCTGTGAGCTCCGCTCACTTTCCAACCCACCACTGAGCCTGACCCACCGCCTGACCCACCACCCCCCTCCCCAGGTGCAGCTGGATCCCTCGGGCACCTTCCTGGCAACCAGTTGCTCCGACAAGAGCATCGCCCTGATCGACTTCCGCTCTGGAGAGTGTGTGGCAAAAATGTTCGGCCATTCAGGTTCATTTCTTCTCGGAAATCTGGGAGGTGCCCATGGAACTGGCAGCTCCAGAGGAGAGCTGCTGGGAAGCCCCCGGCTCTGTCTGTTGGACAGGGTGGTCTTTGAAGGTCCCTTGAACCCCTAACCTTTCTATGATTCTATATAGACACACATACACACGTACATGTATGCGTATACATCTCCATGTGTAACCCTGCAGTCTGAGCCCTTGTGAGGCTGATGGCAGAACCACTAACCCATCTCAAAGCTCATTTCTCCCCTTTTCCTGCTCTGAGCACCACTGGAGGAGCTGGTCCTGGCTGGGGATGTGGGTTCCTGCCACATGAAACGCACTTCATTGGGAGAGAAGTTGCTTTGCAGTCCCTGCTTTTGGTGGGGCGATGGACAAGTCTCCGCAGGGAGTTTGCACCTTGTCACCTGTCACTCCTTCCCATGTGTCCGCAGAGAGATGGAGAGGTACTGCCTCTGCTTCCAACACACCAAAGAAAAACCACACCAAAAAACCAAAAAGAAAGAAAGAAACAAACAAACAAACAAAAACAAACCAAACAAAACCAAACAAAAAAAAACCCCACCCCAAAACCAGCCCTCCAAGGACTTGGTTTTGCCCAGTGCTGCTAGGGAGCTGCAGGAGGGGAACTGGTGGCTGGAGACGATGGATGTTCCCACAGATGCTGCGAATCCCCTTCCCATCCCAATAACACTTGACCTTTGCTTTTTGTCTTGCTATTACTAACTTGTTTTTTTCCAGGGAGCACCACCATGTGCTGAGGCCGTTTTGTAGGTGGAGTTGGGGCGTCATACATACCCAGATGAGGAAAAAATGTCACTTAAATGAAGATTTTTGTTATTCCCTGACCTATTTTTGCGCTGCAGGTTAACTCCACAATGGTGAAATAGCAGTTTATTGGAAAGGGGCAGTAGCCTCAAGGTGTATTTATTTTTGCTTAACCTCATCCCAAACTGGGACATGTCTTTTGCAGTGATGCAAGATGCTCCTTGCTTCCCCCTCACTGCGGAAGAACCTTTGCCTGCCCCTTGCCAGATGCTGTTTAACCATGTGTCTGTTTCCCACCTTCCACTTTCTTTTTAGCCATGACCCCACTGGGGAGGCTGTGCCCAAGCCACTTGGCTCTAGGACATGGATTTCCACCCTTTTAAGCCATCAGATTATTTCATGGTGCTTTGGCAGTGCCACAGCCGGGCCCAGTGAAACGCCTGAGATAAACGGTGGTGGGCACCGGACAGTCGCAATCAGCCACTGCGGCAGGATTGTGCTCCTCGCCTTCCCCAGAAAAAGGACACGTCAAACCCAGTCCTTCCATTCTTAATGGGTGGACTCATTGCTGGGTTAAAAACTGGCAGGGTGGCCAAGCCCAGCAAGGGGTGGTGAACAGAGCTACATCTAGTTGGTGTCCAGTCACCAGCGGTGTCCCCCAGGGCTCAGTGCTGGGGCTAGTCTCATTGAGTATCTTTATTGATGATCTGGACAAGGGGATCGAGGCACCCTCAGCGAGTTTGCAGCCGACACCAAATGGAGCAGGAGTGTCGATCTGCTCGAGGGTAGGAGGCTCTGCAGAGGGACCTGGCCAGGTTGGATCGATGGGCTGAGGTCAGTGTGATGAGGTTCCACCAGGCCAAGGGCCGGGTCCTGCACTTGGGTCACAACAACCCCAGGCAATTCTCCAGGCTTGGGGAGGGGTGGCTGGAAAATGCCTGGTGGAGAAAGAACTGGGGACGCTGGTGGACACCCAGATGAACATGAGCCAGTGTGTGCCTAGGTGGCCAAGAAGGCCACCATCATCCTGGCCTGGATCAAAAGCCTTGTGTCCAGCAGGAGTAGAGAAATGATTGTCCCAATGTACTTGGCACTGGTGAGGCCACACCTCAAGCACTGGGTTCAGTTTTGGGCACCACAGGATAAAAAAGCCATTGAGAGGCTGGAGTGAGTTCAGAGAAGGACGGTGAAGCTGGTGAAGGGTCTGGAGAACGTGTCTGATGAGGAGCAGCTGAGGGACCCGGGGTTGTTTAGTCTGGAGAAGAGAAGGCTGAGAGGAGACCTTATCACTCTACCACCACCTGAAGGGAAGGTGTAGTGAGGGGGGTGTTGGTCCCTTCTCCCAGGTCACTGGTGACAGGATGAGAGGAAATGGGCTGAAGTTGCACCAGGGGAGGTTCAGGTTGGACATCAGGAAAAAGTTCTTTACTGAGAGAGTGGAACAGGCTGCCCAGGGAGGGGGTGGAATCACCATCCCTGGAGGTGCTCAAAACACACCCAGATGTGGCACTTCAGGACATGGTTCAGCGGTCCTGATAATATTCAGTAGACAGTTGAACTTGATGATCTTGATGGTCATTTCTGACCATAATGATTCTGTGATTTGATGATTAAGCTTCACTGTTGGTTTGGATTTACTTAATTTTTTTTTAGGTCTTAGAGTAAGTTCATGTTTGTGCCTTGCAGAGGATGGAGTGACTGTAGGTTTGGCATCCAAGGCTGGTCTGTAACACCAGGTGATTTAACCAACAGCCTGAGAGATGCAGAGCTTGGGGAGCAGCAGCATCTCCAGGGGACCTTGTTACCGGGCGACTCTGGATGGGTTGTTGCTGATGTTAATACACCTGGAAAAATGAAGTGTTGAAGATACTCCATGGCCCCTCCACATGCCACGGGACTGCTGTTTCTCTTCATGTCTCCGTAGTCCAGCTTCTAATTTCAAGCCTATTGCATTTAAAAGGGTTGTGCTATACACTTGGTTCTCTCAAAAAATACAAACTCCAGAGGGATTCTGGGTGCAGGACTCTGCAGGATGGAGATGCTTGTCCCCTGGCAGGCTGTGGTCCAGCCGGTTGTTGCTCTACAAGGTGGAGGTGAGGCGTGTGTCTTTAAGAAGAGCTGTGTCTTCTTGAAGCTTCCTCGCTCTGGATTTAATCCGGTCTGATTTCCCAGTGGCAGTCCTGGTTCTGCCATTGTTCTAGCCCCTGGCGTCCTGCTCCTCAGAGCACTCAATGCCCCAGGCACCTGAGGCAGTGTGTTGAGGAGGAAGAGGATCCCATTGCCTCACTGAGAGTGCGACAGGGAGCCCGTTCACCTTAAATGCAGGAGAAGCTGTGCCAAAAACTGTCCGGTGGCATTCCGTGCTGCCATCAGGTCCCCTGCCCTCAGGGCTGGGGGTGTGTTTTCCAGTCATGAACTGAAGTTTCTCCTCCCTCAGCACCCACCGAGGACTCTGTGACCCTGGTTAGTGCTGCAAGGAGCATGAAGAAAGCTTTGTCTCGGGCTTAATAGCATTTGGGAAGCTGCTTAATTGAACATACTATTAATTCTGGGGCTATTGCAACACAGGCGAGCATTTGGGGGCTGGCGTGGAAAGTCAGTTTGAGTACCAGCAGCCACCCGGGTTTATTGGCAGCCAGGATCGCACACACCATTGTCACTAGTGCCCATGGTTGTACCCAGGTTTCAGGTATCTGGTGGTGGAAAATATCTATCTATTTATTTATTTATTTCCTCATTTTGGGGTCTGCTGCCAGCTTCTTAAGAGGAAACAAGAACTAAATTCCCCCTCACCCCATGTCACTGGGAATTAACAGAACCAGGTTCCTTTTTCCTGGTCCTGCCTCCTGGACTTCATGATTTAAACTCCTGACTCAGGGATTTAGGGGAGAAAACGAAAGCAAGTGCTGTTTGCCGCCTGTTTTCCCCTTCCTGTGCCCTGAGCAGAGGAGAAGGACCGTCACTTCTTCAGGCTGAGCTCAGCGAGTGGAGGACATGCCAGTGGCAAGTGTGAGAGCACCCAAAAGCCTTCAGCAGGGTGGGGGTGAAGCTTTCTGTGGCTCCTGGGTCTGAGGCTGGGGCTGAGTTATTTATCCCAGCAGCAGCTTTCCCAGCATGTGCAGAAAGCATGTCGGACAGGAGCAGACTCACGGGTGCTGGCCAGGCTGGATCCCACTACACTCCCCCAAAACCTTTTGCACTGCTGCAGTTCCAAACCCTCAGTGGGGGGTTTTAGCTAATTAAAGCCTTATTTTAAAAGTATGAAGCTGATCCATAGGAGGAAGTGGAAGAAATGACGCTTGGGAGTCACTTTGGATGCATGGTGATATTTATTTTACTTTTTTGAACTATTATCCACATCGAATTTCTAGAACTTTGGGGTGGAAACCCCACCTGCAATGCACTCAAGTGTTCCAGCCTGTTGCTTTATGCTGGCGTAGGAAATGCTCGTGCGAGAGAGTGTGAGGAGGATGAAGGAGAGGTTTATTCAAGAGAACGTGAGCAGGACGAAGGAAATGCTTGTGCAAGAGAATGTGAGGAGGATGAAGGTGATGGTGTGAAGCCACGGGAGCCACCTCTGCTGGAATTGATTTTCACTCCCAAAGCACTTCTACAGCTGCATGTACCATGAGTTTTGCCAACAGAAGAGACAAAAGTGGCTTCTCAACCAGGCAAAAGTCAAGAGAAAAACCCAAATTTCACCAAATCTGTCAGAAAATCATGGGATGATGCCATCACCCAGCCCTGCCGTGTCCTGCTGCTTCTCACTGAGGATTAACATGGGAAACAGTGCTAGATCCTCTGCACCAGCCCCTCCGCACCTGGGTTGGACCTTCACTTGTTGCAGATTTGGTCTCAGATCAGTGGTTCCACAGCTCCGGGTGCTTTTGGTTTTTGCAGAAAATTGGGAAAGTGGTTTTGTGTCCCCGAGAGGATCGGGCCTGACTGGAGAGACTCTTTGTTGTGCCATGTGGCCAAGGGTAGCCCATATGCTCCATGAGATGAAGAGTTTCAGACCCAGGTGGTTAAAAACTTAAATCAGTCTTTGGAAAGATCTGAACAACCCAATTCAGGGACTTTTCGCTACTGGGACACAGTAAGAAAATTTACAGCCGGGAGGGAACCCCGCCACCCTGGAGCTCGTGCTACATTCCCAGCTGCCACGTCAGCCAGGCTCTCTGTCCAGAGCAGTGGGAAGGAGATGGGGAAGCGGCAGTGGCTCAACCATTTGGCCACCAGTCAGACAAACCAGTTAAAATGGCACTGGGGGAAAACCAGAGCGTGATGATGTCTGAGCCCCACCCAGGCTCGTCCTCCAAATCAGGGTGAAGCAGTGGAAGACTGAGGGGAAACTGCAGGAGAAGAGTTCCCAGCGGAGCAGCTGAAGAAGCTGCACAAGCAGCCCCGAGCCCCGTGCAGCCTCCCGGGGAGTAACTGCGTTCCTTCAAATTGAGCGATGAGTAATTAGTTGAAGCAATTAAGGGTTTGACAGCAGCTCGGCAGCATAGTTTGCATTGCACCGGTGCTGTGGCTGTTAACACCCTTTCACCTGCAAGAGTCTCACCTCAAGGAGTGACATGCGCTGCTGATAAGTGATGTTTCCGCAGGGAAATAACAAGTCTGCAGATGATCAGAGAGGTTTGCAGAGAAATTCCTAAAAGGCCTGAACTTTTTTTTTGCTTTGATGGCCAATACCCACATCTCCATGGCATTCAGGTCACGTAACCTGGGGGCTCACTGGATGGCGGTGACCTTGTGGAGGGGTGAAATGTGGGGGTTTTGAGGTCAGTCAAGATGAAGGTAGGTTTTGGAAAGCAAAGCACCTGACAGCGCGGCAGCTTTTGTCTGTCACATGATTCAGCCTGACAGGGAACTGGTAGAACCACAACATCTAGACATCAAAGCAGACAAGGTGTTGTGGAAGGCTGTGCTCGATGTGTTTGATGACCCACAGTGTCACCTGCCCACAAATTCATTTTGATTTTGCCATAAAGCTTAAAAACTTTTGCACTCTTGGATTGTAAAGCAAATTATCTCACCTGCCATGTTTCATAGAATCACAGAAGGTTTCTTGTTGATGGGACCTTCAAAGATCATCAAGTCATAACTCTCCTGCCATGGGCAGGGACATCTTGTGCTAGATCAGGTTTCTTCAATGCCCGTCTGTAAAGTCAGGAAGAGATTTGGGTTGAAAGGGCTCTTCAAAGATCGATGGGCAGGTGTATCTTCCACTAGACCATGTTGTTCCAAGCGCCATGCAACCTGACCTTGAACACTTCCCATGGTGGGGCATCAACAACTTCTCTGGCCAGTCCATGTCAGAGTCTCACCACCCTCCTAGTTTCAGGAGGAGTAATTAGGGTTGTCCCTCCCTTGAGCACTCTGGGTGAACTCCTTGTGTGAGCTGGTGCTTGGGGAACCTCTTCAAGGCTTTAGTTGGATCTCTCTCTCTGGTTTTTGTTTCATTTTGTGGGTTTTTTTGAAGCTATTCTGATTCTCCTCAACCCCGTCTGCGTGCAGGGAGCATGTGGGAATCCTCCCAACAGAAGCAGCATCAGGTGTTCAGCTGGTGCTTGATCTAAAGTCAGAAAGCCCAGAAAAGATGGGACTTTTTGTTTCACTTGCTGAAAACAGCATCGAATCAGAAGCACTGGCAAAGCAAAGCCTGATCCCCTTGGCTCCCCTCCACCGCTCACCCGTTCTTCTTTTTCTGGCCCAGCTTGGGGCTAGACCATGACCTCGATCTGCTTCATAATGCGGTCGGCTTGTGGTTTGCGCCCACAAGCCGCTCACCATGATGGTGAGGAAGCTGCAGTAAGCACACAGTCGGATGCTGCGGTTGGCGTGTCTTCACTGCTGCTGGCATCTCCGGGGCGCAGGTGTTCAAGCACAAGGCATATAAAATGGTACGGGCAGAACTGGGTCTGGTTGCAGTTCCTGAGCTGAAAGGCTGATGGTGGTTTTTCTTTTCTTCTAGGGGAAAACATCAGACGTCCAATGACAGGGACCAGCAAGAACTGAAGCACTGCTGGTACGTACAGGATGGGAACGACAAACTTCATCGCCCCAGTGCCCTGCCTGGCTTGAGAGCTGTCACCCCACCTGCCACCAAGCCACCAGGTCACACCGGGTGCTAGAAACCCTAATCCTCTCGGAAGCAGTTGACTGGGACAGGATGTGTGGACAATGATGATGGCAAGAAAGCAAGATGTTCGCATTCCCACCTATAACATTAGCGTGGTGGGATTGTCTGGGACAGAGAAGGAGAAGGGGCAGTGTGGCATTGGCAAGTCCTGTCTTTGCAACCGGTTCGTACGGCCCAGCGCAGATGAGTTTCATTTGGACCACACTTCAGTTCTCAGCACCAGTGACTTTGGAGGAAGGGTGGTCAATAATGACCATTTTCTCTACTGGGGGGAAGTTGTGCGTTCCCTGGAGGACTGCGTCGAATGTAAAATGCATGTTGTGGAGCAGACAGAGTTTATCGATGACCAGACCTTTCAGCCTCACCGCAGCACGGCCCTGCAGCCGTACATCAAGAGGGCTGCTGCGACCAAACTGGCATCGGCTGAGAAACTCATGTACTTTTGCACTGACCAGCTCGGGCTGGAACAGGACTTTGAACAAAAACAGATGCCGGATGGAAAGCTGCTGGTGGATGGTTTTCTTCTCTGCATTGATGTTAGCAGGGGTATGAACAGGAACTTTGATGATCAGCTCAAATTCGTTTCAAACCTTTACAATCAACTAGCAAAAACAAAAAAGCCCATCGTGGTGGTCCTGACAAAGTGTGATGAAGGCGTGGAGCGGTACATTAGGGATGCACATACTTTTGCCTTAAGCAAAAAGAACCTCCAGGTGGTGGAGACGTCAGCTAGATCCAACGTGAACACTGACTTGGCTTTCAGCACCTTAGTGCAGCTAATCGATAAAAGTCGGGGAAAGACTAAAATTATCCCCTACTTCGAAGCTTTGAAACAACAAAGTCAACAGATAGCTGCTGCTAAAGACAAGTATGAGTGGCTGGTCAGCCGCATCGTCAAAAACCACAATGAGACGTGGTCGAACGTGAGCCGCAAGATGCAATCCTCTTCTGAGTACCAGGATTACGTCTACCTGGAAGGAACACAGAAAGCCAAAAAGCTGTTCCTGCAACATGTCCACCGCCTCAAGCAGGAGCACATAGAGCGCCGGAGGAAGATGTATCTCGCCATGCTTCCTCAAGCGTTTGAAGCCCTCATCCCGGACCTGGATGAAATAGATCACCTGAGCTGCGTAAAAGTGGAGAAGCTCTTGGAGACCAAGCCGGACTTTCTGAAGTGGTTTATTGTCCTGGAGGAGACGCCTTGGGACGCCACGAGCCACATCGACAACATGGAGAATGAGCGCATTCCCTTCGACCTCATGGAGACTCAGCCTGCAGAGCAGCTATACGAAGCTCATTTAGAAAAGCTGAGGAATGAGAGGAAAAGGGCAGAAATGAGAAGAGCTTTCAAAGAAAACCTGGAGACTTCACCTTTCATCACACCAGGGAAGCCCTGGGAGGAAGCACGCAGCTTCATCATGAACGAGGACTTTTACATGTGGCTGGAGGAGTCCATTTATATGGATATCTACAGCAAGCACCAGAAACAGATCATAGAAAAAGCCAAGGAGGAGTTTCAGGAGCTGCTCTTGGAGTATTCGGAGCTGTTTTATGAACTGGAGCTGGACGCTAAACCCAGCAAGGAGAAAATGGGTGTCATTCAGGATGTCTTGGGTGAGGAGCAAAGGTTCAAAGCGCTGCAGAAGCTGCAGGCTGAGCGGGATGCCCTTATCCTGAAGCACATCCACTTTGTGTACCACCCAACAAAGGAAACATGTCCGAGCTGCCCAGTTTGCGTCGACTCCAAGATCGAGCACCTGATCAGCTCCCGCTTTATCAGGCCCTCCGAACGCAACCAGAAGAACTTGCTTTCAGATTCCAACATTGACAGGATCAACCTGGTGATCCTTGGCAAGGACGGTTTGGCGCGTGAGCTGGCCAATGAGATCCGGGCACTCTGCACCAACGACGACAAGTATGTGATTGAAGGGAAGATGTACGAGTTGTCCCTGCGGCCCATTGAGGGCAACGTCCGGCTCCCCGTCAACTCCTTCCAGACCCCCACCTTTCAGCCTCACGGTTGCCTCTGCCTTTACAACTCGAAGGAGTCGCTGTCCTACGTGGTGGAAAGCATTGAAAAGAGCAGAGAGTCAACCATTGGCAGGAGAGATAATCACTTGGTTCACCTCCCTTTGACTCTTATCCTCGTTAACAAGAGGGGGGACACCAGCGGTGAGACACTCCATAGCTTGATCCAGCAAGGGCAGCAGATCGCGAGCAAGCTGCAGTGTGTCTTTCTGGACCCTGCGTCCGCTGGCATCAGCTACGGCCGCAACATCAACGAGAAGCAGATCAGCCAGGTCCTGAAGGGGCTGCTGGACTCAAAACGCAACTTAAACCTCGTCAGCTCCACCTCCAGCATCAAGGACCTGGCCGACGTCGACCTTCGGATCGTCATGTGCTTGATGTGCGGAGATCCGTTCAACGCAGATGACATCCTTTTACCCATCCTGCAGTCCCAAACCTACAGACCTTCACAGTGCAGCAACAGCAGCTCCGTCCTCCTCGAGTTATCCATCGGGCCACACAAGAAGCGTGTGGAGCTATCCCTCCTGTCCTACCATTCCTCCTTCAGCATTAGGAAAAGTCGGCTTGTCCACGGATACATTGTCTTTTACTCAGCAAAGCGCAAGGCGTCCCTGGCCATGCTACGTGCCTTTCTCTGTGAGGTGCAGGACATCATCCCCATCCAGGTTGTTGCGCTCACAGATGGCTCCATAGACATCCTGGACAACGACCTGAGCAGAGAGCAGCTCACCGAGGGCGAGGAGATCGCCCAAGAGATCGACGGCAAGTTCACCACGATACCTTGTAGCCAGCCGCAGCATAAGCTGGAGATTTTCCACTTGTTCTTTAAAGACGTGGTGGAGAAAAAAAACATCATTGAAGCCACCCACATGTACGACAATGTGGCCGAGGCCTGCAGCACAACAGAGGAGGTCTTCAACTCACCTCGAGCAGGCTCCCCTCTCTGCAACTCCAACCTGCAGGACTCGGAGGAGGACTCCGAACCCCCAACCTACAGCCCCTTCAGAGAGGACACATCCATGCCCACCCTGCCCAAAGACCACTCAAAGCTTTCCATGGAGCTGGAGGGGAACGACAGCTTGTCCTTCATTTCTGTCATGAGCACTTTTGAAAGCAAGCTGAACAACAAAGTACCTCCTCCGGTGAAACCAAAGCCCCCTGTGCACTTTGACATCACGAAGGGGGACCTGTCGTATTTGGAGCAGGGTCATCGGGATGGGCAGAGGAAATCCGTCTCTTCTAGTACCTGGTTGCCCACTGACTGCTTTGATCCTTCAGATTATGCCGAGCCAATGGACGCTGTGGTCAAACCCAGGAATGAAGAGGAGAACATCTACTCCGTGCCTCATGACAGCACCCAAGGAAAGATCATCACCATCCGGAACATTAACAAAACCCAGTCGAATGGCAGCGGCAATGGCTCAGACAGCGAGATGGACACCAGCTCCTTGGAGCGCGGTCGCAAGTTGTCAGTCATCAGCAAACCAGTGCTGTACCGGACACGCTGCACCAGACTGGGCAGGTTCGCCAGCTACCGGACCAGCTTCAGCGTCGGGAGTGACGATGAACTGGGACCCATTCGAAAGAAAGAGGAAGACCAGACGTCCCAAGGGTACAAAGGAGATAACGCAGTTATCCCCTATGAGACAGCTGATGGGGAAGATCCAAGGAGGAGGAACATCCTGCGTAGCCTGAGAAGGACGACAAAGGTAGGTTGGTGATTTCTGCCCTTCAGTGGTGGGATCCGCGGGGTTGGCGGCAGGTTGGGGTGCAGCCTGAAAAAGGGTGGGGAGATTCTGCCGCTGCCTCCCCGCTGTGGTCTGTGGGTGTTCCCTGACTGAGTGAGGAGCCGGGCGAGAGCACAGTTGCTTGATTTGACTTTTTATCATGCCTTAACTGGCTGCTGGTGTGGACTCACAGCCCTCTACCAACATCACTTCCCTGGTTTCCATCAAAGGCCTCTGGCTCTGGCTTTGTCCTCATGATGCGCTTCTGAGCTGGCTCATCCTGCGCTCAGAAGTTACAGGTCTCAAGGTACAGTGAACCGAAACATGGTAGCCCTGGGAGGTGGTCGCCTTGAGAAATGGTCTCCATCTGCCTTCTACCTTCTCTAACGTGGGTGAGCGTAGTCAGGTCCATGTTACTGGCACAGAGCTGTTCAAAGACATGGGGTGAAGTCCAGATGTGTCCAACCAGCGAAGCTCCTGGTACACTGAGGAACCATCTACATTGTTGTCCGTCACTGCTTTTGGGTGGCTGTTCTCTAGATCCATCGTGCTGGTGGCTCTACAAAACCAGCCTTCAATCCACCTGGATTTGCTGCTGCTCATGGGCATGATGGTGGATCTGCTTTTTAGAGGGTGAAACTGTTTTTGGACAAGCCTGACCATTTGAGGTGCCGCGTGGCTGAGGAGTCTTTGGAGTTTTTGGCCAGCAGTTGCGTGCTGATGGCCAGGGGTTGGCCATCAAAGCCAGGCAGCCCTGAGCGTGACGCAGCAGTGGTGGGCTGGGGGTGGGCGTGGTGGACAAGCCAGGCTGTGCTTGCGTGGTCCATGGGAAGGAGAATGACTGGCACTGTGGCGCAATGGAAGCGCACGCACGTACATACAACACACACAACCACACAGTCTCATTGTTGCACACACAGGTGCAGACGTTGTAGGTGCGGCTGTATCATACACGGCATGTACACAGGCACCCCCATGTCAGACACATGCAGACACATGAAATATATGCACAGATGTCATGTGAACCTACATACGTTGTACACATGCACACATGTATAGTGTGGGTATATAATAGATGCACGCATTCTGTGTACACATGCACGTACACTATGAGCGCGCTCTTCACACATACACATCTATGCTTCGTGCGTACACGTGCTTACACATGTGTGCATACACGTTCATACATGCGTACCCTTACACTTACGTACACACGTGAGTGCACGTGCATCATATACACATCATTATGTCATTATATAAACATATATGCTCACGAGTGTGTATGTACGTATATATGCATGCACACAGTTATACACATACATGCATGCACATGTGTTATATACACAAACACACGGGTATATTAGACACTTATCTTAAACATGTGTGCACGCACATGCACACATGTACATATACAGACGGGTTTATCTTATATATGCTATGTACGTGCATGCGCATACACACACACACCTTTGTTTTGTGTACATCCACCCACACACGTACATACACACGTTTATCTTACGCACACACATATGCACATGTGCCGTGTTCACGCATGCACGTATGAGTATACATAAATATACACACGTTTATCTTACACGTGTCGTGTGCGTGCACACATATATGTACGTATACAGACACGTTTATCTTATGTATGTTATGTACATGCGTGCACATGCATTTAAGTGTTGCGTACAACCATGCGTGTACATACACAGTATCTTATAGGCCTTATGGACACGCACACGCATGCAAATACACACACTTGTGTTGTGTACGTGCATGCACATACACACTCATGTATGTATCCAGACATACTGATCTTATACGTGTTATGTGCATGCACACACATACATTTTTGTGTTGTGTGCGCATGGGCATGTACGCACACGTACATATACGGACACATTTAGCGTAGACATGCTGTGCACATGGGTGCACACACATATACATACACTTATACACGTTAAGTACATGCACACACACGTCATACACAACCAGGCACTATATACAGACACGTGCACACAGTACATATGTACACTTATGTTCCCATGCCCTCCTCATTACCTACACGCCTGCACAGGCACATACACCCTGCGCACACATGCGTTGTCAGACGGCTGTTCTCCTGATTTTTGGTCTTTCCCAAGAGGGGTTTCCAGATGAAGACCAGCAAAAAATGCCCCATTCACTGAAAATGGGACTGATGTGCATTTGTCACTGAAGCTGTGACACCTGTGAGGTGACAGCATCTGGGAGAGGCCAGCAACTTTGCCAAGTCAACCCTAGAACAGCTTGAGTTGGGTTGGAAGGGACCTTCAAGGTCATCTGGTTCCAACCCCCCTGCCATGAGCAGGGACACCTCCCATGGGACCAGGTTGCTCAGAGCCTCATCCAGCCTGGTCTTGAACACATCCCAGTGATGGAGCATCCCCAGCTTCCCCAGGCAACCTGGGCCAGGGTCTCACCACCCTCAGAGTTTAGAACTTCTTCCTAATGTCCAATCTCTAATCGCCCCTCTTCCAGTTTCAAACCATCCCCCTCATCCAATCACCACAAGCCCTTAGAAAAAGTCCCTCCCCAGCTTCCCTGTAGACTCCACGTACTGGAGGCCACTATAAGGTAGGTTCCTTCCCTCCCTTCCCTTCCTTTTCCCTTCCTTTCTTTGCCTTCCTTCATTTTCTAGTTCAGCTCTCTCAGCCTGGCCTCACAGGGGAGGTGCTGCAGCCCTCAGATCATCTCCATGTCCCCCTCTGGCCCCACCCCAACAGGTCCATGTCCTTCTTGTGCTGGTGGCTGCAGAGCTGGACCCAGTGCTCCGGGTGGAGTCTCCCCAGAGCCCTGGGAGAAGAGGGGCAGGATCTGCTCTTCACCCTGCTGCCCAGGCTGCTAGGGGTGCAGCACAGGCTGTGACTGGAGCTTTCTGGGCTGCACTTGCCTGTTGTTGGCTCATGTTGAGCTTTTGATCCACCAGCACACCCAAGTCTTTCTCCTCAGGGCTGCTCTCCATCCATCCTCTGCCCAGACTCTATTTGCACTTGGGATTGTCCCAGACCAGCTGCAGGACCTTGCGCTTGGCCGTCACTTCATGAGGTGGGCCTGTGCCCACCTCTCCAGCCTGTTCAGGTCCCTCTGGACAGATCCCTTCCCTCCAGCATGTCACCCACACCACTCAGGTTGGTGTCCCCTGCAACCTTGCTGAGAGTGCCTTGACCACTGTCCATGTCACCAACAAAGATGTTAAACAGCACTGTTCCCAGTACCAATCCCTGAGGGACTCCCCTCATCACCAGTCTCCATTTGGACACTGAGCCATTGACCTCAACTCTTTGAGCGTGACCATGCAGCCAATTCCTTACCCACAGGGTGGTCCACCCATCAAATCCGTGTCCTTCCAACCTAGGGACCAGGATGTTGCATGGGACAGTGTTGAAGGCTTTGCACAAGTCCAGGAAGATGATGTCATTTACCCGATGACATCATAGCCACCGATGCCATGAGCACATCATAAAAAGCCACCGCATTAGTCAGGCGGGATTGGCCCTTGGTGAAGCCACATTGGTCACCACCAACCAGCCCCTTAACATCACGTGGTGGGGAAGGGAGGGATGGGAGAAGCGGTTTCCCCGCCCGCAGCCGCTGTTCCCGGCTCTCTCTTGAGTCCCATGTTCCTTGTCACTGTAACAACTCCCATGAATAAAATCAGCCCCTCTGGGTGTCTTACCGTCGTATAATAATATTTAATAGAACATTGGATTGAAGAATAATCTGTTGAGATAAAGAATAATCCATCAGATAAAGAATATTATCTTGGATAAAGAATAATCTGTCAGCATAAAAAATAATAATCCATCTGTATAAAGAATAATATGTCAAGATGAAGAATAATCCATCAAAATGAAGAATAATCTGTTGGGATAAAGAATAGGCTGTCAGGATAAAGAATAATTTGCTCGAATAAAGAGCAGTCCACTGGTCTGGGCCTCAGTGGGCGCTTGGCTTTAAGCTGCTGCCATCCGTCACCAAGTGGAAGTTCTCCGTGTCTCTTCCCATGACAGCAGGTTGAGTGGTGGCTTTAAGCATCCAAATAAAGGGGGTCATGTTTGGGGTGTTTGTCTCAGCCCCTCACCACTCTCTCCTGCAGAAACCAAAGCCCAAACTTCGGCCAACCATCACGAAAACGCCGTGGGAAAGCAACTACTTTGGAGTGCCTTTGACCAGCGTAGTGACTCCAGAGAAACCCATCCCCATCTTCATCGAGAGGTGCATTGAGTACATCGAAGCAACAGGTAAGAGCGAGCGGCCGAGGGATGTTTCTGCTCCGGGAAGGGTCTCGCTGCAGGCTGGAGCACAAGGTGGGGGGGGCGGGGGGATTTCTCCTGCGTCAGAAACTCTGGGAACAGTGTTTTTTACTGGGAAGGCTTAAAACTCTTCCCCTGGATCCTTTATTATCACCTGGAAAACGAGCACGCCCACAGAGCCACCGGCCTCCCACATCTGCTGCTCACGTCCTGGCCTTTGGGGCAAAGGGCTGAAATTCAGGCAATTTCTGGCTGCCTTCAGGTGGGATGGGCTTTTCGGGGGGGGGGGCCCACCTCACACCTTTCCCTCTCAGGGGTTGCTGTCTGTCGCTAGGTGTGGCACAAAGTTTTCAGCCTCCAGCCACCCTGAGTAACACCAAAATCAGCTCCAGGCTTTTTTCCCTCCAGTCAGGCTCTTGCTTCAGGCAGCTGTGGTGGGGAGATCCGAGGGGCACAGCCCGGTGCAGCTTCTCTTTTTTTTTCCTCCCTGCCTATGGCAAATCCTGAGCTGACTCCACTGCCGCGCCACCCCCTGCTCTCCCACCCAGCAAATCTGGGCTGTGTTTTCAGGGGGGACCGTGTTTTGTTTCATTTTCTCTCCCCCATTCTGTGCACAAAAACCAAAAAAAAAGGACTATTATTTGGGCAAAGATTTGCAAGGAAGAGGCATCAGCATCATCACAGGGCACTGGAATCTGGATTCATCATTAACAGTTTAACACACAGAGTGGTGCCGGGAGTCAAACGCAACCCTGGGCAAAAATCACCTCAAGTGGAGGTTTGAAGGAGCTGTGTAAAAAAAAAAAAAAAAAAAGCCAAAGAACAGGATGGGGGGAGTAAAAAGATAAAGCGAGGTGAGAAATTCTGGGTGGGTTGGTTCAAATTTAATTTGAACTTGCTGTAGGTCCCGAGTTTTTGAATTAAAAATGATCTCTGTGGGGATCTGGGCTTCAAAGGTTAAAAATAATAAAGGGGGAAACTCCCGCCCATGGGGACTGGATCAAAGCTGCATTTGAACAATGATTTGCTGGAGGAGGGGGAGGGACTTGGGGTGTCATCGCATCCAGGCTTTGGGGAGCAAAGGAGAAGGTTGGACTTTAGCGCCAAGAAACGGGGGCTTCTGGAGGGTCTGTCCCCCGTTTGCCCTCCTCACGCTGACATCTGCTCTTCCTCCTCACCAGGGCTGAGCACTGAAGGCATTTATCGCGTCAGCGGGAACAAGTCGGAGATGGAGAGTCTGCAGCGGCAGTTTGACCAGGGTAATGGCCACCGCAACCGCTCCTCCTGTCCCACCCAAAAACTCCCTCTGCCACCACCAGTCTTTTTAGGATGAAACCACCTTTGGCCACACCAGTGGTTCTGGTAACCCAGAGCAGAATGAGGCATCCACCATGGCTGTGCTGCCTGTGCTTGTCCTCGTGACCGACGCTGGTCACCGGCACTCTTCCAGTCCCTGTGTTTTTCTGGGTGTTTTACCTGTTTCTGTGCCCCTCGTGTTGCTGCTGGGTATCGGGGTCCAGCTCCTCTGCCAACCTGGGATTCAGCCCTGCAGCCAGTTTTCCGATAGCAGCTACAAAGAGACACTTTGTGCTGACCCCCACCCCCCCACTGGCTTCCCACGCCCCTCAGGGTGTGACCAGCAGATGGGGGTGGGTGACCCTGAGACTCTCCCCTTGCAGATCACGGGCTGGACCTGGCCGAGAAGGATTTTACCGTCAACACCGTGGCTGGTGCTATGAAGAGTTTCTTCTCTGAGCTGCCCGAGCCCCTGGTCCCCTACACAATGCAGGTTGAGCTGGTGGAAGCCCACAGTGAGTACACCCGCCAGGTCTCGACCCTCCTCCTGCCCCAGCCCCTTATTAATTGGTATGGTACCAGCTTGTTTGCAGACACGCCTCATTCATCCAAACCATAAAAGCCTGTTCGTGAACGCGTCTCATTAATTCACACCTTCCAAGCCTTTTTCTGGCCAGAGACGCTCTGCCCCTGCATCACCGCTCAGTGCCACCTAGTGCCCATGAGCAGCGCGGGCATTCGCCAGGTTTATCTGGACCGATGATCCGCTCGAGCTGGTAGCCCAAAAATCCGCTTCCCAGCCGTGGCTGCTCCTGACTCGGTGACACCGGTTGAGCATTTCCTGGCCATGGCAGCCCCCGACTTGTCTTTTCCTCCTGGCAGAAATCAACGACCGGGAGCAGAAGCTCCATGCGCTGAAGGAAGTGCTGAGGAAGTTTCCCAAGGAGAACTACGAGGTCTTCAAATATGTCATTGGGCATTTGAACAAGTACGTGTCAGGAATTCCCAGCACAGGGGGACACCCCAAAGCCTCCCCTAGCGCCAGGACCTAGGGGTGACCTCTGCAGCCAGATGGTCCCTGCCAGAACCTCGCTGGCATGGTCCTGTCCCCTCTCTCCCGCTGCAGGGTCAGCCACAACCACCGGGTGAACCTGATGACCAGCGAGAACCTCTCCATCTGCTTCTGGCCCACCCTGATGAGACCCGACTTCAGCACAATGGATGCCCTGACAGCCACTCGCACCTACCAGACAATCATCGAACTCTTCATCCAGCAGTGCCCCTTCTTTTTCTGCAACCGGCCCATCCTCGACCCGCCCAGTGCCACTCCCGGCTCCCCATCCGCCGCCCCCCCCAGCACCCCCTTCCTCCCCTCCACGCCGGGCACGGTGCAGCCCTCGCCTCCCCAGACGCCGCCACCGTCGCCACAGTCGCCCGTCCAGCCGCTCCTCCTGCCCCAGCTCCATGCAGAGCAGCACATGCTGTGAACTGGCACCGGGAGGGGGAAAAACACCACCACCGCCGCCAACAAAACAACTGGGAACAAAAAAAACACCGCGAGAATCTCTTGGTCTGGTCTGGGGTGCCTAGCAGAGATGGGGAAACGAGCGCCGGGCTCGAGCTCATCCACTTCCGCCCCGGCGCAGACTTGGGCACAGCGGGAACGCTCCGGGCTGGCCGGACTGGGGACACTGGGAGGGCTTTGGGTTTTTTTTCCCTGTGTTATGGTTTGGGCAGGGTGTTGAGCAGCAGGTGCAGTGCCGCTGAGGCTGAGCCAGTGCATCCCCGTGCCAGGACGCTCAGCAGATCAGACACTTCTCCGGCTGCCCTTGGACTTTTCAGCTCTGTCTCTGACACCCCAAGAACCCCACCTTGCATCCTCTGGGACCCCCCCAAAGCTCAAATGGCACCACCCCAGTTGGCCCAGCGTGGCCTGGAACTCCTGCAGCCCCTCCCTGGGTTCCTCTGACAGGTCCCAGGGTCACCCAGCACCTCCTGGGAGTGACACCCCCTGGGGGGGGGGGGGTGGCCCTTTGCTTTCCACACACACCCCCAAAAAGCTGTTGTGGGTGCCCCTGCCCACCCTCCCCCACCCCATTTCCGCTCCTCTCCGGGGATTTTGGCATCAAGCACTTAATGGAGGGGAAGGGCTGGGTCAGGTCTGCCACCCCCACACCCCATTTTCAGCTGGATTTGGGGTTTTTTTTTCACTGGAAAAAAAAAACCACTGCTGATTTTGGGGCTGGGTCAACAGGTTTTGGTTTGGGGAAAAGCCAGAATTTGGCCATGGGGAGGACACCTGGACCCCTGGGGGGGGTGCCCTGAGGGATGGAAGGGGATGGTCCTGGGTCCCTGGACAGCTGGGTCCTTCCCTCCCCACCCTGTTCCAGTACCAGGGTGGTTTTAAACTGGATTTTCATGGTACCACTGGGAGAGCACGGGGAAGGCTCCCGCCGCCCCCCCTGGGTCTCTTCGCACTTTAAGCCGCCCCCCCCCCCCCTAACACATAAACGCACACCCCCCTACACACCGCCGGGGCATTTTTTTTGTTTTCCGTTTGATCTCATCCTCTGCTTTTGTCTTGACTCATCGATGAGAGTGATTTTGTTATTTTTTTACT